>BHEV01010471.1:0-15571 GCA_004319985.1 Emydocephalus ijimae
ACAGAGCCTCTGTATTGGTTCAATGGAGCAAGTGCTCCTGAGTTCTTATTGGTTAAATAGTTATTGGGTTATCCATATAAGTGGACCATGGCTGCCCTGTTTTCTGAGCTGTCACTATGTAAATAAAAGAGTTGAAGTTCACCGTTTAACTGACTCGTCTCCATTCATTATCACCCATGCCTCAAACTTGACACATAGTATGCAGCCTTTTTGTGAAAAAAGTTCTGTTTGCCGGTTTCTGAAAGGGGTGAAGTTGTCAGGGGTTTGTTCTACTGGCCATCCTCGTTGAACCCAGCTGAGAACTCGCGCCAGGAGAGGGTCTCATTTCGTTTCAATAGCAATGTCTCTGGCTGTTAGTGGCGCTGAATGTAGTGTTTCAATCTGGAGTGTTGTAAGGGTTGGAGCTGGGTCATCGACGGTTTCTGGAAGTGGGGCACGGCTCAATGCATCAGCGTGGGGAATGGCTTTCCCCGGGCGGTGTTGTAATTTATAGTTGTACGCAGCTAAGAACTCCAACCAGTGAGTCATTCTAGGTGACAATATATAGGGGGTTGGCTTGTCTCCCGCTATAATCCCTAGCAAAGGTTTGTGATCGATAATAATAGTAAAAACTCATCCATACACATATTCATGAAACCGTTTCACAGCAGATACAACAGCAAGAGCCTCTTTGTCAATTTGGCTATAGTTACGTTCAGCCCTCGATAGAGTCCTTGAAAAATAGGCAATAGGGGCCTCACTACCATTTGGTAACACATGACTCAAAATGGCTCCTACTCCAAACAGTGACACGTCACACGTCATGGTTAAAGGCGAAGTCTCGTTATACTGCATTAAAACAGCATCAGAGGTTGGTAGGTTTTTTACTTGTTGGAATGCATGCTCCTCTCGATGTCCCCAGACCCAGGTGGCTTTTTTGTCAAGAAGTCTATGTAGGGGCTTAGCTATGGTCGCTTTCTGGGGCAAGAAGATGCTGTAAAAGTTAATGAGCCCCAGGAAAGCTTGGAGTTCAGTCTTATTCCTGGGTCTTGGGGCATTTTTGATCGCTTTTAGTTTGCTATTTGTGGGGTGAATGCCTTGTTTATCGATTAGGTACCCCAGGAACTCGACTTTATCTGTACACAGTTGACATTTATTTTTTTTTTTAACTTTAGGCCAGAGTCTTTAAATTTCTGGAGAACCATTTTAAGACGCTTTTCTAGTACTTCTCCATTCGGGGCCGCAATTAAAACATCATCAAAGTATGGCATGACCCCCTTGATCCCTTGCAAGAGACTTTGAAAAATCCATCAGACTTTGAAAAATCCCTGGGGCTACGCTCACTCCGAATTGCAGTCGGCTGCATTTAAAGGCACCTCAGTGCGTAACGATCGTCTGTGCCTCTGCGGTTTTTTTATCTACAGGCAGTTGTTGGTTCGCCTGTGCTAAATCCAATTTAGCGAAGACTTTTCCGCCCCCCAGGGAATGGAGAAGGTGTTGTACCACCGGCACCGGGTAAGCATTCTGTTGAAGGGCGTGATTAAGGGTGGCCCGGTAGTCCCCACAAATCCTTAACGATCCATCCGGTTTGATGGGTGTTACGATTGGGGTTTCCCAACGGGCGTGGTAGGTTGGTTCTAAAACACTCTGGGCCATTAATTTATCGAACTGCTCGTCAATCTTTGTTTTAAGGGCAAAAGGTACCCGACGAGGCTTAAGGTGGATGGGGGCTACTTCAGGTTTAAGGTTAAATGATATTGGGGTCCCCTTGTACTCGCCTAGTTTGTCTGCAAAGATGTCCTGGAATTCCTGGAGGAGGGCCTCCTCCCAGTCGTCGCTTCTGGTTTGGTGAATGCCGGCTACCTCGATCCTAAGTGGGGCGAACCATTGAAGGCCTAACAAACTAGGCTGGTCGCGGTCAACGACGGTCAGCGGTAACGACGCAGTACGATTTTTGAATGATATTTGGACTTTGCCGGATCTAATGACCGGAATTCGGTTCCCCTAATAATCTTTGACTATGATTCTTTGGGCTCTGAGGTCTTGACGCTGGATGGCAGGGATTAATTGTTTAAGGGTTTTCCAGGAAACCATCGAAAGGGACGATCCTGAGTCGACTTCCATCACGCAAGGTTGGTTTTCGATGGTGACCTTCACTTGGATCTTCTTTGCATCTAACGATGAAGCGTGACCGATTGTAATGGTTTGGTGTGCCTCTTCCCATCTCGTTGAAGTGGCCAGTGTTTTATTTCTGTAGGAGTGGTTGTTCCATTGGTGGTTCAAATGTTCCTGACTCACAGGATGATTTCCTGTGGTCTGGCGGTAGTTGTTTCCCCTCTGAAGTGGGCTGGATCCTTGCTTGCTTCTACAGACCTTCCCGATGTGGCCTCTTTTCCCACAGGAATGGCAGAGTGCGTCAAGGAATTTGCAGTCTGATCGCGGGTGGTTTGCCCCACAACCCGTGCATTGGTGCGGTAGTCTTCGATTCCGCTGGTTGAGTTGGTCACGTTCAGACCGGAGCCGGTTGACCTCCTCCTCATCACTTTCTGATGGCGATTCGAGGTCCTCGTGGTGGGTCGCTTTTGTTTGCCTCTCTAGGTGAGGTGAGGTATCGCTGGCGAATTGACGGAGCGGTGCATTGATGCGGCGCATCCGGGCGGCCGACTTCCTGGTTGCTTCTGCTGCAGTAGCGTCTTTGATTACATCAGCAAGATTGATGTCCCCTTTGGCCATGATCTTGCTCTGTGTCGTGTGGTCATCTAATCCCAGAATTATTCGGTCTCTCAGAGCTTCTTCGAGATCCATAAACCCACAGAGGCCTCCCAGGTTCCGGAGATCCGCGATGAAATCTGCAATGCTCTCTCCTTTCCGTTGGTCCCTCTGGTAAAACTCATGTCTTCGGAAAAGCGTTGGTACGGCGGGTGCATAGTGGGCCCGTAGAAGGGGCGCGAGGACGTCCCAGTCCATGGTTTTCACCTCAGCCGGTTTCGTTAGTGCCTTGGCCATCTTCAAGACAGCAGGCCCGCAATGGGTCAGGAACACTGCTCGCTTTTTCCCCATAGTGGCATCCTTCAAGTTGTTGGCCTCCAGAAACATCTGGAACCGGTCTGTGTATGAGTCCCAGTCTTCTTATGCCGGGTCAAATGGAGCGGGTGGTATGGCGCCGCCAGACATGGTTTCCGTTGTCGATGCGCCTTCAGCCACGTGCTCTGTTTGGTGCTCTGTAAGTGTTCAGTCAGCTCTGATGTTTCCGCATCCCACCCTCGTCGCCAGTGTTAAGTTCTGCGAATGGGTGCAAGGAACAGAGACGAGGCAGTGAACAGTGAACTTCAACTCTTTATTAATCATACTGAACACAGCAAAAACCCTAGGGCAGCAGCAGCCCTTTTATAGGGTAGGCTGCTGACCTATTAGCCAATGAGAAACATGGAAGTGTTAAACCCTTGAAAGAATGAGAGTTGGCCCATTAACAGCCAATCAGATTTCCCAGAAAGGACCAATCCGATATCGCTATTATCGGCCAATCAGAAGTGCAGGATTAGAACCCTGCTTTTTTTAAGGTTGTTAAAACTTTATTAAACGCCTTTATTAGTTCATAACAAAAACCTGAAATGAACTCATGTCATGACAGAATGGGTTGTAGTGAGGTGGGTGCAGAAAAAAAAACTTAGATGATTCAGATCTGCTCCATTCTTGCTGCAGTACCATTACTGGTAAATAATTTTCCCAACAGCTGGGTGAGCTGGGTGATATACTAAAAAAGGAATAATATAACAGATCCATAAGATGCAACCTGGGATGTTGTGTGATGTAATATAATAGGCTGGATTCCCAGGAAGGAGGGAGTGCATTCCAGAAGAATTAGAGGCAACTCAGTCAAGATGTTTTGTTTGAGAAAAAGAGGGGGGAGACATCTCACTCCCGGTAACAGTTCTTTGATTATGTGGTAGAGGCAGATCGTAGTCTAGAGGTATAGACATTCAGCTTGGAAAAATCACCATAGGTCATTTTTGCTTTTGGATTTGACTCTTTGTGTTCTCTTTATGGTGTTGCATGGATGTGTATAAACTTAAGCTGATCCTCTGGACCAGTGGCTGGATTCAATTTTTTTTTACTACTGGTTTTGTGGGCATGGCTTGGTGGGCATGTAAAATCTGTAAAATCTCCACTCAGAGGTGGTATTTGCCGCTTCTCTAAACTACTCAAAATTTCTGTTACTGCTTCTCTAGAACTGGTCAGAACCTGCTGAATACCATCTCTGCTCTGGACATGTCCCTGCAGTTTGCAGTCATGCTTTGCCATTGTCCCATTCTTCCTAGAGCTGAGAAAAAGTGACTGGCCCAAAGTTACCCAGCTGGTTCATAGTTTCTATCCTGTTGCCTTAATCAGTGGATCAAACTGGCTCTCTTATCATGACTTGCCCATGCAGATTTGGAACAGCACCAGTGCAGGAGCAAGAAAGGCAGAATAGAGACTGGCTTTTGGATAAGCAAGTTTATTACATAAGAGCTTTCTGCTGATTCAAGAACGGGTGCTAGTTCTTTACCTCACCCAGTAGGCCTTTAACTCCATGTAGCAGGGTTTGTTTCCATACACGAAGAATTAAAAGTTCATATAAATTAACAAATAAAATGGTTTTAGTTTGGGAAAATGCTGGGTCATGAAAGCTAGCTAATAGAGTTCTCCCATCCATTAATTTATTGTGGTATTTAATGTATCATATGCAAAACAAATAATGGTTCAGTCTCCCTCATATAAATGCTGTCACCTTGAGAATGTATTGAAGACAGGTAGTTATTGCCAAATTTGATTACTATTAACACTTGTTTTGTAAAGAAAATATTATTCATTGTCAGCTCAAATTATAAAGTATATAGCAGATTTATTTCATTTTATTATTTTCTTTTGTATGATTCATAAGTTACTCCAATCAGGCCAGCTCTTTACAGAATAAAGATCCCTATGTCCAGTTTTTCCATCAGTGACATTTGAAGAGGTGCTCAGGAAATAGAATGAAGTTTTCTGAGTCTGGAGGAAGTTTCTCCATGTTCCCAGTATATCTTTGGAGTAATAGAAAGGAAACAATTCCTTCTTCTGAATAAATAAATAAATTTAAATATATTGGTAAATGGCAAAAAGGCAGAGTAATATCACCACCATGTGTTTTCTGTTCAGATAGAATCCTGCTCCTTTCATTCCCATCGTTTTAATTATAAATTATTATTTTACTTTTTCAATGTTTTATTTGGCTTTTAATGTTTGTAAGACACCCAGATTCACCTGTAGGCAAGACGGGTGACAGAGTAGTCCAATAAACAAACAAGAAGAGTTGTGGTAGCGCAATTGTGAGAATGCAGTACTGCAGGATAACTCATTGCTCACTCTAGGAGTTCGATTCTGAGTGGCTCAAGATTGATTTAGCCTTCAATCCTTCTGAGGTGGGTAAAATGAGGACCCAGATGTTTGGGGGCAATATGCTGACTCTGTAAATAGCTGAGAGAAGTCTGCAAAGCACTGTGAAGCAGTATATAAGTCTAAGTGGTTAAATAAATAAATAGAAACCAAATTAAACTTTGGACCTTTGTAGTTATTTAATTACAACAGATCTTCTGACCTTGGCTCTTGGTTATTAATGCCTTTTTAAAAAAAATCCATAAGGAAAAATGCATTAGTTTATCAAATGAGTTTTGCCCTTATAATGGGTTTTAATATTAAACAAAATGTAACCTTAAAAAAAAACCTCTCTCAGAATAGTACAATTTTAAATGCTTTGTTCCAACCATGCCTTGGGAAATACCATCCCCCAACACATACCTGCTTTGTTCAAGAAGACATTGTGTAGGCTGAGCCTCTATTGTACATTTGTGCATCAATTTTGATTCTCTTCCTTTTGTTCATTTTTCGTGAACTTGTACTCCAGCTTGCTCAATTGGAAAATAACAGTGAAGACAATGGCTTGCACTACAATGTTTAAGATTTACAATCCTCTTAATTGTATTTAATAATGGCCCTTGCCATGACAAAATTGTGCAACTTTCTCAAATTCAAAAATAAAATGTATAACCATTCCTGGTTTTTAACATTGAACTGAAAAAATGAGAAGTTCTCAAGTCTGAAAAACAAAATATGGAAGCCCAAATAAAAGGGAGAAAGGGGAGTGACTAAATGCGCATAATGGGTCATTATTTAATATTTTATTGAAACAATTCAAATCAATTATAGGAACTGTAGTGTATTCAAATAGAGACTTCTAAGTCGATGTTCCTATTGGTTAGTTAATGCAACAAAATGATTGGTTAATAACATCAGTATCGGATTGGCTGCCTAAAGTGGCGGGAAGTTTAAATAAATGCCATTGGTTGCGAGCCGCAAGCAGCTGCTATAAAAAGGGCTGCCGCGGCTCGAATGCAGTTGAAGTTACTGGTTGCTATTAAAGAGCTGAATTCAACTCCAGTCTTCGAGTCCCTTTTACTGGCGACAGAATACTGGTGACGAGGATGGGATAGAAGAGACAAAGACCATAAGCACGTGGCAACGATAGCCAAAGGACCAACGAGATGGCCGGCAATAATTTGCCACCTGCACTGTTCAACCTAGCTGAAGAAGACTGGGAGTCATACATTGACAGGTTCCTGATGTTTTTAGAAAGCAACGAACTACAAGGAATCACTAACCAAACAAAGAGAGTCGTATTCCTAACGCATTGCGGTCCGACTATTTTTAAAATGGCCAAGGCATTAGCAAGACCAAATGATGTTAAACAGATGGCCTGGCCAGACCTAAATCAGATGTTGAGGAACCATTATGCACTGGCCGTATCCAACCTCATTAGAAGGCATGAGTTTTACAAGCACGACCAACTAGAAGGCGAGAGCATTGGAGACTTCGTAGCAGCCTTAAGTGACATGGGGGGGGGATGCAAGTTCCTCAACATGGACAAAGCCATGAGGGATCGCACAGTCCTTGGACTAAGAGACGCAACTCTACAGAACAAACTGCTAAACTGACCCAACATCACCGTGAATGAAGCCACTGCTGAAGCAACTGCTGCTGAAGCCGCAAAGAAATCTGCAGCAAAAATGAAGCAGATGAATACAATGGGCAGCCTGAGCATGAACAAAGAGAAGAAGACAGAAGGAACCCAAAAGCACGCTGCCACGACCTCTCACCATGAGGACATCGAACCATCAACCAATTCAGATGATGAAGATGAGGAAGTAAACAGGCTCTGCTCAGTAAGGAACCGGAGAGAGAGAGAGACGAAGCAGAAAACCCGAGTTCCAGTGTGTGGGTTGTGGCGGAAACCACCCAAGATCTGAGTGTCAATTCTTGGATGCCACATGCCAGCATTGTGAGAAATGGGGACACATTGCAAGGGTATGCTGAAACAAAAAGAGCTATAATCCAAAGGGATGAGGCATACCCCCCCCCCCGAAATAAAGAAAGGTCAACCGGAAGCCATTGGAGCCGAGATGGAAAAAGTCAATGACTAAATGAAAAGGAAGAAACACACCAAACTATCACAATTGGGACGGCCAGAACAACAAACACTAAGAAGGTTCGAACCAACGTCCTGATAGAAGGCGAGCCATGCGAAATGGAAGTAGACTCCGGTTCGTATTTATCCATGGTGTCATGGAATACAATAAAAAGTTTGATACCCGACATAAAACGAAGAGAACTTGAGAAGCAAAGCCTGATCACCAAGGACTACCAGGGTAAAAAGATACCAGTTGTGGGACTGGGACACTTCAAAGTAAATTTCAAAAGGCACACTGAGATCCTGCTGTTAACCATCATTGACAGAGATCGCCCCAGCCTGCTCGGTTTGGAATGGTTCGAACTGCTTGGAATCGAGGTGACAGGGATCAACAGCATCACCATGACTGACCGGGAAAAAGACCTGATGGAAGAATTCCATGACATATTCAACAGGACATTAGGCAAGTACCCTGGGATCCCCATATCGTTTAGCTTAAACCCGAATGTAGCTCCAGTCAGGTTTAAACCCAGATGGGTACCATTTGCACTAAGACCAAAAATTGATGAGCAACTAAACAAGCTAATCGCTCAGGGGGTACTAGAGCCAACTGACCACGCCAGATGGGAGACCCCAATTGTAACCCCTATAAAACCTGACGGGTCCGTGCGCATCTGTGGTGACTATAAGACCACCCTGAACCTTGCATTGCAACAGAGCACATATCCCGTTCTGGTAGTCCAACACCTGTTGCATTCATTGGAAAGAGGAAGGATTTTTGCAAAACTCAACCTCGTGCAGGCATATCAACAATTACCCAAAAATTACACACCTCCTACAAGGACTAAAAGGGGTGGTACCCTACTTTGATGATGTATTAATATCAGCTGAAAACAAAAAACAACTAAAAGACTGTTTAAGGGCAGTTCTGACAAAATTTAGAGAAGCAGGACTCAAAGTCAAAAAAGAAAAATGCCAACTTGCCACAAACCAGGTCGAGTTCCTGGGATACCTTATTGATGAAGCAGGAATCCACCCCACTAAAAAAAAAAATATGAGCAATAAAGGAAGCTCCCAGACCCAAAAACAAAATGGACTTACAAGCATTTTTGGGACTCATTAATTTTTATCATGTCTTTCTGCCACAGAAGGCAATGGTAGCGGAACCACTGCATAGACTCCTCGATAAAAAAGCCAGCTGGAAATGGGGCCACCAAGAGGAAACAGCGTTCCAAAAAATTAAAGACTTAATTACATCAAAATTGGTATTGATTCAATACAGCGACACACTACCTCTAACTGTCACCTGTGACGCTTCGCCCTTCGGAATAGGTGCAATACTCAGCCACACACTACCAGAAAGCAGAGAAGCACCGATCGCTTTTTATTCCAAGACATTGTCTAAAACCAAAAGAAACTATAGTCAGTTGGACAGGGAAGCCTTGGCAGCCATCTTGGGGGTGAAATGTTTCCATGAATACTTATAAGGTAGGACATTTTCTTTGATTACCGACCACAGGCCGCTATTGGGAATCCTAGCTGGAGATAGGGCAACCCTCAATATCCTGTCCGAACTGGTGGAGACCAACACAGGGACTGAACTGCGCAGGTTAACTAGGACTCATAAGAGCCCCGCCTACCTGCGCAACTACGTCACATTGGAACGAACCAAGAGGGGAGGGGTGTAGTGTATTCAAATAGAGACTTCTAAGTCGATGTTCCTATTGGTTAGTTAATGCAACGAAACGATTGGTTAATAACGTCAGTATCAGATTGGCCGCCTAAAGCGGTGGGAAGTTACTGGTCACATTCTGCACTTCCCAGCAGCTGAATCTGCAGAGATTTCTCGGCAGCCAGTTGGGGCCCTGCAAGATCCTCATCTCTTTTCTTCAAATGAATCAGAGTGTTTGTGTAGGACATTGTGTTGCATTTTCTGCTGGATCACTTTGTGCTGGCTTCACTGTGCCTCAGGGGAAGTCCAGCCCTGAGATGTGGCGAGGATGTCCTCAAGAAAGATATGGTCAGCAGGCCATTTAGATTAAGTCCATGGATGAGGTTGAGGGAACACATAGCAAGTTTATACATAACGTATGATATTTTTATGTGTCAGGGAGCTGAAATAATAGTTTGAAATTAATTTAGAACTTTACTTTGGGGATGTGCAAATTGTTTGGGACATAAAATGAAGAGAATGGCTGGTTTAAGCTTTAAATGGGGCATTTCAACCTCAAGAGATTTTAAGCTCAAAAGTTTTTTATTCGCTTATGTTACATAACATTGAAATACAGATGATTCTGAAGTTTTGGAAGAAAATGAAAAGGCCCTTCAATATTTGTAATACTAGATCTACTTAGTGATATGTAACTGCTCTGCAGTTCAGTTTCAGACTTTATGATTGAACACTTTTTATGCAACTTGCTACTTCCCTAAAAAAAACAAAGAACTGAAATATTAATGTCATTGAGATTCATGCATATGGACATATTTATACATGTAATGGGCATACACTAGGTAAAAAGACAGAGGAAAGAAACATAGTCTCCTCTTTAGACAAAGGATTTTGTACATGTTGTGAAATGAAACACATGTGATAATTTCTTTCATCTTTCTAGGAAGGTGACATATCTGTCAAGAATATGCATGCTGACAGCCTGAAATGCAAAATTTGACAGCATGAAGGATATTTAATTCATGGCCACAGTAATGTTTACAATCTAAGTTCCCTTGGGACATTTTTGTAGTGGGGAGACAGTACAAGAAAGTATATTGTCTTTTTCATTAGTTACTGGTTTTGCATATAAATTCTATACTCACCATATGCCCATGGGGCAATATCTTCATTAAAAATAAAATCCTTGATAAGCTAGGCATTGCCAACTTATTGTTCCAAGTGTGTGTGCATTCATCTTCTCCAGCTGATTCATCCATAACCTGTACTTCAAGATTTTCATATGAATGAGCCTTGCAGTTTTCAGACCTGTTGTTTCAGGATCTAATAAAGCAGCTAAGAAAAAAAATGTGCAAACAAGTTTTAATTTCACATAGGCCTACTGATCAGGAGAATCATACTTTCAAAATGACTATATATTCGGCCTTTCCATCATTCTTTACCTTACTTCACATACCTAAAACCCCTCCCCTGAAAAATGACTGCATAATGTTGTTAGATTTTGTCCAAATTCTTTCTTTTATATGCTTCCATACAGCTACTTTCTATATTTCTGTTTTGTGTGGTCTTACATGATATAGACCTAGTTTTCTTACACTATTATAAAATTGCAGTTGGAGCTTTCTTACTCTTCCCTCTTGGGAAGTTCTGAACAACTTCTTCCAAGATTAGTTGATCACAACTGTATTAAAGCAGTCATCAGCCATGACAATTTCCTGGGGAGTTCTTTGCATCCTTTTTCTTATATCTTTTGGATTTCCAATGGATTGATTGAAAACTCTTAGACAGTTATCAATTAAAACAAGAATGGCATAGAACCAGTTAAGACTAGATAGTAACAAATTTTTGAAGTGAAATATTTTTAGGAGTGGAAGGATTTAATGTAAACTTCAACAAAGTAATGAATTGTTAGTTGGGGTGGAAGAAATTTGCTTCTATTGTTTATCAGTATTCCAATGCACTGACAATATTGGGGGATATTCCCAGTGTAATAAATCCCACATAGAAAGACAGGATTAGATACTAAAAGATAGGATTAGATACTGTATTTCAAATCAAATGAAATAATCCAAGTTACAACATCTTCACAAAGTTAAGGCCAAGGCAAAGTGAATGAATTTCAGGGCTCAATAAACACCAAGGGTTAAAATGTTTGCTTATCATATGTCTCACTGTAAATTTACCTGGCCAGAACATATGAAAAAAAAATATTGCTGCTGTATAAGTTCTAATGATTAAAAAATATAATGAATAAACATAGAAAAATAGCAATAGCACTTAGACTTATATACCATTTCACAGCACTTTTACAGCCCTCTCTAAGCAGTTTATAGAGTCAGCATGCTACCCCCAACAATCTGGGTCCTCATTTCATCAACTCCGAAAGGATGGAAGGCTGAGTCAACCTTGTTAAACAAAATGTTAAGCCATCAGTAGTCACAACTATTGCAGCTGAATCATAATTGTGGAAAAAGTGAAAAAAAAAACCCTAATCATTATGAAATGTTAACTTTTATGAGCTGGGGATGTGAAATGGAGTGGAAATAGCCCTTTGTGCCAATTTTTTCAAAAAATTGACTGATGCATGATCAGCATTTTGAGGAAGCTAGTTAAATGTGCATTCTGATTGGGCACCAAAACATATATTCCAATCTGACTAATTGCATAAATATAAAAACAAAGTAGAGAGGTTAAGATAGGTAATAGGATTGAGAAAGCAAAATAAAGTAGTGATAACATTTCATTTTCCATCTCTTGGTTTGTATCTGCCTGCCTGCCTGTCTCTCCCGAGTAGTATTTGTCTCCTTTCTCTGTGGCATGCTTCTCATAATAAAATCTCCACAAATCTTTGTTACATATATCTCACCATGAAAACACTCACTCATCGGTTTTTCAAGGATTGCTGAAATTGAAAATTGTGGAAGGAGAATTGAGAGATGTGTCAAAATGGATCTTTTTAGGGGAGCCCTACCTAAGGCAAAGCTTGAGTTATTAGGGTTTTTTATTAAGAATCCAAGGCTTACCACTTTCAATACCAATAATAAAGATACAACATTCTATCAGAGATGGTATTCAGCAGGTTCTGACCAGTTCTAGAGAATTGATAGTGGAAATTTTGAGTAGTTCAGAGAACTGGCAAATACTACCTCTGACTGGCTCCAACCCCATCTATTCACTGCCTCCCGAGTCCCAGCTGATCAGCTGGGTCTTCTTTTGTTGTCCTGCACAGGAGAATGGAGCTGGAAATCAGGTTAGTGGGGTGGGGAGGGAATGGGGATTTTGCACTATCCTTTGCCTGCCACGCCCACCAAACTATTCCCACCAAGCCATACCCACAGAACTGGTAGTAAAAAAATTTGAATCCCACCACTGGTTCTATTGTAATTTTGTGTTACAATAGAATGTGAAGTTAATAAATCCTGCTCCACTCCTTAAACCCTCACCTTAGTATGTTTATTGCTCAGCTACATCCTAGGCTTTGTCTGAATTGGCTGTAGCCTACAATTGGTAAGCCCAGGTGAAGCAGGTTCCAATATCTGCAACAAAAATGCATTTGCATGCAGTTCGCGCTGAAGTTCTCTATTTGATCTGATCTGCTAGAATGGGATTAAAAATACATTTCATATTTTGCTGACTGTTAGGAGATTTTTTAAAATATTTCTTACGTGCTCTGCCATGATTCAAAATGCTGGGAAGATAATATATTGTGCAGAGATTTATCCAGTGGATATTGCAAACATTTCTTGGGCACAATGCATGAAATAAACCATTTGTATGATTCACACAAAGCTGAGAAGGTCAGAGTGAAAAAAAATCCATTTGCTGAATCAATTCAGGACATCAATAAGTTTAATTACTGAACTAAATCAGCTGGGCTTATAGTACAGTAAGTTAAAAACCTACAATAAACATTTGAAAATTAGGTTTCCACTTTAAAAAAAAATAGCTTCTCTCTTTTGTAGCAATGTCTTACTTTTAACTATTTGGACAGCAAGATATAAATGCCAGACTATCTGTGAGATGGCATGTTCTTATTCACCTGATAATTACTCCCTACCTCCCAAAGCAGATTTTAAATATTGGTATGAAAAATTCATGCAAATCTTTATGGTTCAGCTCCTTCCTGGACTGCAGTTAATTTTAATATTCCACAATGTAATTCTGTGCATGCCTCCTCAAGACTAACTTTCCAAGAAAAATTCCATTATAGTGGGACAAATTTCTATCCAAACGCACAACAGTTTGAATTATAAATTCAGATCATTGGAACTATAGAAAGTAACATTTCTATTCCTATTCCTCTAGAACAAGTGTCTCCAACTTGGCAACTTTAAGTGGACCTCAACTCCCAGAATTCCTCAGCCAGGCACATTCTTTACCACATGTGGTAAAGTTGCCAAGTTTGGAGACTTTTTCTCCAGAACAGGGCTGTCAAACTTGCAGCCCATGGGCCGGATGCATCACACACTGGCCATGCCCATGCCCGGTTTAGCGAAGGGGGAAAAAGTCATGATACATCACATAACAACACCATGATGATGCGAGTTTGACACCCCTGCTCTTGAACATTTCTTTGAACATGGATCAGAATGTTACAGGGGGCCACATAAGAAATCAACCTTGGTGAAGCTAGAGACATGCCCAGTATCTCTTTGGAAAATCACCTGGAAGTCCTAAGCATGTCATATTTAATTTTCTGGAAGAATAATAAGATATAAGATTATAATACTAATAAGATTATAATAATATAATCAATATAATTGGAAGACTGGGGGATTTAAGGGATCATAAATATTATGCTGAACTGGACAAGTGTACACTTCTTGTTCTGCAAGCTGTGCCATCCAGCAACTAGTGTGCAAAAATGAGAAGGATCCATTTTAACTACAAGAGAATTGAGATCAATTTTATTCATTCTGAAAAATAAACTCAGTCAGAAGTGAATTTTAAAAAAGCGATTGTGCAGTTACAGTCCAAATGTAGCATTTTGTTCCTCTTCACTTGAGTAATTGTTGCTACTGGAATTAGCAGAAGTCTGAAGAGGAGCACACTTGAAGGAGAAATGCTAATAGCTGTAAGCCAGAGGTAATATTCAGCAGGTTCTGACCAGTTCTGGAGAACCAGTAGTGGAAATTTTGAGTACTTCGGAGAACTGGCAAATCCCACCTCTGACTAGAGATTTTACAGTATCCTTCCTCTGGCACGCCCATCAAGCCATGCCCACAGCACCAGTAGTAAAATAATTTGAATCTCACCACTGCTATAAGCCATTAAACTACATAGACTTTTTGCTGATAGCCTACCTTTTCTGAAAACAACATTGACTAAGGATTATTTATAGTAAGCAGTGACTGGAAAAAAAGAGGAAGGAGGTATTATAGAACTATTAGGAGATTGCTGTAGAAGATATATCTGTGTCTTGGAGGAGTAGAAACTGTTAAGTACTGAGCGTGGGCGCGAAGAATGGAGACGAGCCGGTGAAACAGTGAACTTCAGAACTCTTTATTAACATGGTGTGACAGCTCAGCTCAATGGCTGCAATGGCCCTCCTTATATAGGCACCTTATTAACTATTTAACCAATGAAAACCCGGGAGCGCTAGCTCCGTTAACCAATGGGAGAGGCTCGTTAATGGCCAATCAGATTCACCTGAACAGACCAATCTGATGTCGCCATTAACGGCCAATCAGAAGTGCAGGGCCATAACCCTGCAGTTGACTTCAAGCTGATAACTTTATTAACACATTTATTCATTCACAACACTCCTTCCCCCCGGGTTTCGTTTATGGGGTGCGGTTACGTAGTCCTTGAGGTAGGCCAGTTGTTTTGTTAGTCTATTTGACTTTCGTATTGCACCCGGTATTTGGCTGCAATCTTGTTGAGGTAGGACGTTATCTGGCGAAAGGGGTGTCTCTAACTCTGAGTTCGAATTCTCGTTGTCACCAACATCTTCGGTATCACCATGAGGCGAGCTCACTCCCATCCCCGATTCTTCTTCACGTGTTTCCATTTTGCCATCGTTTCTATCATTAAGACTTTCTGCTATTCCAAGTTCATCTTCCTCCGTATCTCCTCCCCCCTCAGTTTGGATATCAGGGGACTCGGAGATTCCTGGCTGTAGCCTTGATCATAGATGATCAATGTGGCGCTTCCATAGTCTATTATCGCGACATTCCACGAGGTACGATCTGGGGCCGGTTACTCGGACCACAGTCGCCTNGGCATCGCCCGCTGGATCCGTGTGGTTTCTCAGGTTCGTACGATGGGTGTAGTCGGTTGAGGTGGGAGAGGAGCTTCTGCCCCATTAGCAATTCGGCAGGAATTTTGTTGGTGACGCTGTGCGGAGTGATATGCTGCAAAAGGAGTATCCGGTTTATTTTTTCTTCGATATTGTCATAGTCCATTTTGTGTAGTGTTTTCTTGATGAATTGTACCATGCGCTC
>BHEV01010472.1:0-15081 GCA_004319985.1 Emydocephalus ijimae
GAAGCCCCTATTGCCTACTTTTCAAAAACGCTATCAAAAGCTGAACATAACTATAGTCAAATCGATAAAGAGGCTCTTGCTATCGTTTCTGCTGTTAAATGATTTCATGAATATATTTATGGGCGAGTTTTTACTATAGTTACCGACCATAAACCTTTGCTGGGGATTATAGCGGGGGACAAGCCAANAACACCGCCCAGGGAAAGCCATCCCCCATGCTGACGCACTAAGCCGTGCACCACTTCCAGAAACCGTTGATGACGCAGCTCCAACTCTCGCGACACTCCAGATTGAGACACTTCAATCACCACCACTGACAGCTCGAGATATCGCGATCGAAACCAGACGCGATCCCATTTTGGTGCGAGTTCTTAGCTGGGTCGAGCGAGGATGGCCATTGGATCAAATCCCTGACAACTTCAGTCCTTTCAAGAATCGACAGATGGAACTGTTTTCCCAGAAAGGCTGCGTAATTTGGGGGGATAGAGTCATCATCCCAGAGCGGCTGCAACGAGCGGTATTGAAAACCTTGCATGAAGGCCACCCCGGCATCGTGCGCATGAAGGCCCTCACACGAAGCTACGCATGGTGGCCGGGTATCGACAAGCAAATTGAGGCCTGGGTAAAGACTTGTTGCAAATGCCAGGAAGTTAGCAATGCCCCACCAAAAGCAACCCCAACAGAGTGGGAAATACCCAGGGGACCATGGTCCCGTATTCATATTGACTTTGCGGGACCTACTAAAGGACACACATTCCTAGTAACAGTGGATGCCTACTCAAACTGGCTCAAAATCCATGAAATGAAAAGTACCACAACCGAATCCGTCATCAGGAAATTGGACAGATTATTCACAACCCATGGACTGCCAGACATTCTGGTATCCGACAACGGGCCCCAGTTTACCGTGCTGTCTTTTGAACAGTATTGGGTGGACCATGGTATTTGCCATGCGCTAACTTTGCCGGTGCATCCTGCAGCCAATGGAAGAGCCGAGCGCATAGTACAATTCGTCAAAAAAAACCTACATAAAATGGACTACGGCAATATCGAAGATAAGATTAACCGGATACTCCTTCTTCAACACATCACTCCACACAGCGTCACCAACAAGACTCTGGCCGAATTGTTAATGGGACGAAAACTCCGCTCCCACCTTGACCGACTACACCCATCGTACGAACCAGAAAAACCACACGGATCCAGTGGGAAATGCCGCGAATTCCAGACAGGCGACTTAGTCTTCGCTAAAAACTTTTTTGGCGATCCTTTGTGGGTCGAGGCAAATGTAATCCAAGTCACAGGACCCAGGTCGTACCGAGTAAAAAGTCGCGACGGAAGAATATGGAAGCACCATATTGATCAGCTGCGTTCAAGGCTGCAACCTTATTTCTGCGACTCTGGTTACTTCCAAACTGAAGGGGGAGGAGATGCCGAGGAGACCGAGTTCGAAACGGCAGAAAGCGGAAGAAGTGAGCATTCGGAAGAATCAGAGAGGGTGGTGGACTTGCCTCAAAGAGACACCTTGTCAGAAGCAAGCCCACATAGGCAAGAGGACAACGAGGACATTAGCGGCACCGAGTTTTTAAATGAAGGACTGGAGGCACCCTACTCACCAGAAAACATCCCGCCCAAACAAGATTATAAACAAGTACCGGGGGGACAGTGAAAATCTAACAGACAATCTAAACAACCTGCCTACCTCAAAGATTACATCACCGCACCCCTTAAACGGAACCCAGGGGAAGGGGTGTTGTGAATTAATAAAAAGTGAAGTGATAAAAGTGCTTAATAAAGATTATTAAAACCTTTAGAAAAGTGCAGGGTTCTGACCCTGCACTTCTGATTGGCCAATAATAGCGACATCTGATTGGTCCGTTCAGGAGAATCTGAATGGCTATTAGCGGGCCTCTCTCATTGATTTAGGGAACTAACACTTCCCGTTTTTTATTGGTTATTTGATCAGCAGCTTGCCTCTAAAAAGGGCTATTGCTGCCGTAGTTTTTGCTCTGTTCCACAATGTTAAATAAAGAGTTGAAGTTCATCATCTCGTCTCCAATCCTTGCGCCCATGTGCAGAACTTAACAATAAACATCCTCTCTAAACTGCTTTAATAGAACATTTTAAACTAATGTTCTATCAGCTATGGTTTTAGAGGATACGTGTCGTAATATTTAATCACAAGCTTACTTGGACCTCTGTTCAGATGAGATGATTGCTTTGTTGCACTGCCTTTTATATCAACAATAGCTTTCTGAATGAATAATGCCCTCATTAATTTAGCCTTTTGATTGAATTGCTTTCCTTTATGGATCTGATGTAGAATTATTAAGAGAGATGCCAAGTTTTGTTTGATTATAATTGCCTTCAAAAGGCTCTGGCATTAGTACTGGAAATATCTATTGGATGATTATCTACTGCCCAGAGTTAATCAGTTGGAGTACTTTCTTGATCATTTTGTGTTTATCTTCCATTTTATATTCACTTGCCTGTTTTACATTTGATCTTTTACTATAAATAAAGAAATAATTAACAAGTGTCCAAGAAAATTAATGAAAAGAGTATAAATCCTGTGAGAAAGAAAATGTACAGATGTTCCAGGTGGAAGAGTGTTAAGTGTTGATGTGATTTGTTTATGGAGAAATTGTATAATTTATTTAATAAGTAAGAATTCACCTATGCTTAATGGCCAGACAATTGTTCCCTTTCCCTCCCCTTCCTTTTCCAGTTAATTTTTTTTAAGTGTGCCTGGGAAGTTATTTGGCAGAGTTATGCCTGAAAGAGTAAGAGTAGTGACAATAAGCAAGATTTGGGAAGTGCAGTAGAATTTATTTTGGGCAGAGATGATGCAGACCAGATTTTTTTGCTCTTTAGGATATTGCAAGATACATGAATATGAGTTGTTGATTTAGGAAAAAGTTATGATAGAGTGAAACAAATCTAAATTCACACACTGATTTGAATTGTGGAATATTTTGTATGAATTCAGTGTTGATAGTTGGTTGTTGAATTCAGTAACAGTGGTATATAGTGGAAGCAAATGTGTGGATAAGAATAAATGAAATGCTTGGCAAAGGGATTGACAACGAGCAGGATATCTAGATGGAAACACATAGTTAGGTCTGGCAGATGAATGACTTATAACAGGACAAGAAATGACGTTAAAACATAGTGTTATTTTGAATGGATCCAGAAGAACCAGAGTATTGGGATTAGGGGGTTGGGCAAGACCTGTAGAAAGTCAAAGCCACTTTTAGCTACAGAAGCTCAGTGAATGACTTGGCCAGCTCTACTTACTTCCCAGAGTTCTGGCTGTGGGAAAGATAGGGGGAAGGAATTCAGAATCTTCTCCCTTGCACTCTTGGAAGGATAGTCATATATTAAACAAACAAATTAATAAACATATTAGAGCATTGTGACATCCACAGCTGATGTCTGCTTTTGAAGACTGCCTCTCTGCACCTAGCTTCTGCATCTGTTTCGTTCTAGCCATTCCTTGCCCCAAGATGAGCAACCTTTCACTGCTCCTCAGCCTTACCAATATCTTTGTTTCCTTCTATTCTCTGCCCTTGCCCACCTGGCAGTTTGAAAGCATGCAAATATGAGTAGATAAATAGGTACCATTTCACTGGGAAGGTAACAGCGACATATAATCATGCTGGCCAGAAGACCACAGAAGTGTCTTCAGACAAGGCTGGGTCCCTAAGTTGAGAAATGGAGATGGGCAGGGGAAATCTTTACCTTTATTCTCTGTTCTAGTTCTGTCCTGTCTATGTTTTCCTTAAAACAAAATCAAACCCAATCTGAACAGGGTTTGCTCTCTGATTCCTGCAGTCAATTTCAGCTTGTTTTCTTTCAATTTTTTTCAGTTGTGTAGCCACTATAGGCCTGTTTCTCTTCCAATTGGTGGAATGCCCATGTCTGATGACTGCCAGCATATATGTGCCTAGATCTGCCTATGTATATGTGTGTATAGATACACAAATAGATCCAGATCTCGTTCACAGCATGAAATCAGAAACATACCAATATGTTTAAAAGAAAAGAGGAAAAGGAACTCTATGTTTTTATTTTTCTTATACATACAACAGGAAACACATGGTAGGAAAGAAGCTTGAAAATGGAAAGTCACATTGGAAACACATTGCTCCCTTGTATGTCTTAACAAACAAGCCACCAAGTATCTGCTCCTTTTCATGCTCACTCTCCCATCTCTCTCTCCTATGAATTTGTAACTTTATACATTTTTCATTCTTTCATGATGGTTTGTGCTGTTGCCCCTGCCTATAACAAAAAGATACAAAAACAAAAACAGCTTTCCAAAGGCTGTAAGTACACAAAAGAATAACCGAAGAAATCCATGAAGAGCATATTGGCTCTCAAACCTCTGACTTACAGTCTACGTCTTGGCAGAACCCCTGAAAAAGGACATTAATTGAATCACCTCTTCCTGCCTTCTCATTCTTCTGCTGTGGACTATATGCAGGATATTATGTTTGGAGCATGGGCGCGAATAATGGAGATGAGCCGGTGAAACGGTGAACTTCAAACTCTTTATTTACATGGTGTGACAGCTCAAGCTCAATGGCTGCTACAGCCTTCCTTATATAGGCAACTTATTAGATATTCAACCAATGAAAACCCGGGAGCGCTAGCTCCATTATACCAATGAGGGAGGCTCGTTAATGGCCAATCAGATTCACCTGAACAGACCAATCTGATATCGCCATTAATGGCCAATCAGAAGTGCAGGGCCAGAACCCTGCACTTGACTTCAAGCCCTTGATAACTTTATTAACACCTTTATTCATTCACAACACAGGAAATCTAGTATGCTGTCAGTTTAATATCAGGAAATAGTTAGCAAAAAGGTGATACCATAACTTCACAACATTGGCAGCTTAGGGTTCTACATTGATTTCTGACATTCTTTGTTTTAAGTAAGATGGGATTTGGAAAAACACAATTAAACAAATTATGGGATTTGTAATGGCACGTGGGAGAGACCTTGGGAGACAGGACAGAGAGATACTGCCTAGGGAAGGGTTTGATAAGAGATAGCATAGCCTACAGCTAGAGACTGAGCAGAGAAAGAGGCCCAGAAAGGATTTCAGACTGTAAAAGGAGATGGTGAGAGAATTGTACTTTCAAACTTGCATAATGTTACTTCTGTTAATGTAACTTTATAATATAGCACAATAGAATTATCTTATCTGGTCATGTTTCTTGCCTGGTCTATCTGGTAAGGCTGAAAGGATTAGATCAAGTAATTCCCTCTTGGTAATTCAAAATTCATATAACTCACAATGGACAAATGCAGAACATTGTCACAAACTATGATGATGAGCATAAGAAATTTTTAAAAATAAAAACTTTTTCAAAAAAAGAAAACTCAAATCTTCTTTTTTCTATTGAACATGACATCAAATGGAATTTTCCTTTTCCTATGAAATATAAATCTATTTACCAGATAATAAACAATGGACAAGGTCATCACTTCTTTTATGGCCGACTTAAGAGTTTCCATATATCAAGTTATTCTAATTATTAAAATGAGTGTTTTAAGAAATCACAGATTATTTTTTGAATATCAAAGAGATCAGGGAATATGTTTTGATATTATATGAGAAATAGCAATAGCACTTAGACTTATATACTGCTCCATAGTGCTTTTACAGCACTCTCTGAGCAGTTTATAATATGAGTATATTGTCCCCAACAATCTGAGTCCTCTTTTTACTGACCTCAGAAGGATAGAAGGCTAAGTCAACCTTGAACGCATTGGGATCAAAATCCAGACTGTGGACAGACAGCCTTCAATATCACATTCTAACCTCTGTGCCTCCAGGTCTTGCAGGAATGGAATTTACTGTCTTCAGACATGGGATAAAAACATATATGAAAACAATACCTGTGTGTAATCTACTCCTGTATAACTAATTTTGAGTTTAATGGGTTTTTTTCTGAGCCCACACCAGAAAGAAAATAAATTAGTTAACTTTGTGCCTTTTCTCCTTTGTGTTTAACATATCCTCTTATGTCAAGTCCTTATGGTACAGATAATTGGTTTAATAAAGTAATTATTTTAATTGTATTTTTTTGTGGGGAGGAGCATGAGGTTGTCACCAGACACAACCAGCTTGGTTAATCTTATTTTCAAATGAAAAGCAGCTTCTGGGTGGAAAAAAAGATCCTAACCTTTATCACATCATGGATACATATCAAAATAAAACATCAAATTATATTGTTGCTTGTTTGTTTGTACAATTTTTATTACTTATTCACCAGATGATGTCTAAAAACATTTACAAATATCGCTAATAAGGCACTCCCTATTCTGAAACTTAAAGCCTACAATACAGGACATTTAAGGAAATCTGGATGGAAGGGAAGGAAGAAAAAAACAACACAGTTAAGTGTAAGTACCTACCTTTAAAGTTATAATTCTCATCACAACCACCTTAGTTAGATGTCAATCCCACTAGTGGATCAGACCAGGAAATCAAATCCACAGGAAGGTTAAATCTACTTTTATTAAGATTAGCACATTGGATTATGCTGTACCTCCTTTCAGGAGTGAGATTCAAATTTTTTAACAAAAAAATGGACATGGCTGAGTTGGTGAGCATTGCTTGGTGGTCATGTTATTGGCTGGGCGTGGCTAACTCAACATCAATCACATTAAGGCACACATGTCCTCGCCTGGCCTCTCATGACTGTGGGGATGCTGCAACAGTTGTGTGAAAAATGGTCATAAGTCACTTTTTTCAATGCCATTGTAACTTTGAATGGTCACTCCACACAAGCAAAGTACCAGCAAAGGAGGGGAAAAAAACTCCAAAGAACTTCCTGAGACAGGAAGTCCAGTCCTGCTAAGAATATAATAAGGGTTTACGGAGAGGCAGTTTCTTTAAGCAACACCAGAATGTTTCCTTCCTGCCTTCCTTACAGGATTAGGCCAGTAATTTGTTCTAACAACCGGTTCTCTGAACTGCTTAGAATGTTAACAGGTTCTAGTGAATAAATGTGAACTGATAAAATCCCACCCTGCCTCTTTTCCCTTCTTATGATCCTGTAAATTAGGGAGGCATCTGCTTGTGTTGCTTCCAAATCTTATTGCGTTTCTCTGGACTTAACAAAAATGTTGCAGCCCTCTTTGCCTGGCTAATTGTTTTTGATTATTTTCATCAAAGACTTCTTACTTTCGATGGTATAATGCAGTCTGAGAGTTTTGACAGAATGGTTATCACTTAGCTGACAATTTAGAAGAACCAAAATAAGCTACAGATAATTCTTGATTTACAACCATTTACTTAATGACCATTCAGAAGCTACAATGGCACTGGAAAAAAGTGATTTCTGACCATTTTTCAGACATGTCACCAGAGCAGCATCCCTATGGCCCTAATAGTAAAAATTTGGTGCTTGGTAACTGGTTCATACTTATGATGGCTGCACGGTGTTGGGGCATGTGTTCACTTTTTGCAGATCTTCTGACAAGCAAAGTCAATGGGGAAGCCAGATTCACTTAACAACTGTGTTACTGACTTAACAACTGCAGTGACTCACTAAACAACTGTGCCAATAAAGGTCGTAAAATGAGGTGAAACTCACTTAACAAATGTTTCATTTGCTTTTCCTTCAAGAGTTCAAGGCAGTGAATGGATCATGAGGCTCTTGGTGGCACACCATGTATTCAGTTGTGTACAATACGATATTCTCTGACTTTATGTGCCTTTCCTTAAGGACAAGCTATGTCTCAGCTAGTGTCTGCCCCTTTAAATTCAATAGTATGAATAGCTTTCTGCCTATGTTCAGCTGGTTTGGATCCAAATACCCAGAATGGTCTGAAATTAATTCTTGATGTTAATCTTTGCACTTATCCCTCTATTGTGGGAGTTGGTTCAGATACACATTTTATAAAATAATTTGATTTTCCCCCTTGCTATTTCTTTAGCTCTCTATTTGGTTGGTTAAGTTTTCATTTTTTTGTTTACCAACGGATTGTTTTTTAACATGAAGGTTGCCAATTATCCAGATGTGTATATGTTACCTTGCTTTAAAAGAGGTTGTTTTGCAGCAAAAAGGAAAGAGGAAGGAGTTAGGAATGCAAAACTTTGTAGAAGGCAGATGTTTCTCTTCTGCTTCCAACTTCCATTTTCCCTGCATGAAGTTCTTTAAAACTAAATAAATATCCCTTTGAGAAAAGCATGACCCACAGTGTTTTTCTTTACATTAACTGTTTTGTGGCAAGGATGCCACAGATTCACGCTAATTCTGACAGCACAATCTTTGCAATTCCTTTGTGTAAATGGCATGCAGTGTAGTTTGTACAAACAGGCCACTGTAATAACAATCTCCACATCTTATCAAGGCAATATAGAATTTTCTCTTTCCCCCTCTCTAAATAATGTAAATATGGCTGCAAATAATTTTCCTTTATAATTGAAATTTTTATATAAACATTTTTAATTGCAAACATAAAGCATCTTTTCATTTTCTAAAGACAACAGAGAGCACAGTATTACCCATAACTGATGCATGGTACTAGATTTGCACTCTGGCATGCATAAAAAATATAAGTTTTTATATATTTCATTAATGCTTTTAACAATAGGAAAAGATAACACAAAATAAGACTAACAGGAAAAAGAAAAACAAAGAGAAGAAAACTTCTAAAAAATGCAGAAAATAAAAGAAAGAAAAAGAAAGAAAGAAAATTAAGCGACTTCTGATTATCTTTGTAACAGTTACAAATACCCCTTCTTTCCCTTTTGAAATTACCTTACATAGGTACTTCTCATATCCAATCCTTTTCAATCAGTAAATCTGAAAATCATTTATTCTTTATCTATTTTCAGCAAAAAAGGATTTCTGGCATTTTTTAAAAGTATTAATAGTCTGATTCCTGATCAAACAAGTCGATTTTGCATTCCTTTCTCTTACATAGTATTATGGTATTACTAAATCCTTAACTTGAGGTTAAGAAGCTGTCATGGAACCTGCTCTCCACTTATGTTTCCAGAAGATGTCTTAGACTCAATCTAAGCTGAAATACTTGGCTTCTGCCTCCTGGATCAACAGATACATTATTGTCAAAGGAAAATCTACTAACGGGATTATGATTTTTAAAATTAGGAAATCTTACTGTGTGTGCAGAGCTTGTTCAGATAACTAAAGCAGTAAGAATATTAAGGCAACATTAGCCCAAGCCTATGGCACAGTACAATAATATATAACAGATGCAAGTTGATTAGGTGAAAATCACTAGGGGAAATATAGTTTGGCTTTATGTGAGATATTTCACTACATTAAAATATATATGGAGAAACTGCCTGGAAATATATGAGTTCTAATCCATTAAAATAAAACTTCTAGCACAGTAATGCCATTAGAAGCATGACCACGCTCAACTTAATTAAGAACTGGATAGGTAGGAAGAGAAATTAGCCAAGTCTTTTTTAAATTGAACTTATCTTCACATTGAGCAAAGGATAAAATGGTATGCGTCACTACTGGCAAGCAACTCAGTTTTACAATTTTAATTTTTCATTCCTTCTCTTTAATCAATTACATTGTGATTTTTATGTTGCTAAACTTATTATTTTACTCAGTTGAAACTGGAGTTGCTACAGTCTAACAGGGAGATAAAACATACAGTGGCAGCCCTCTTCTTATTGGAGAAAAATGGAGACTGTTTCTGAATCAAAACTTGATCATTTTGCATGCTTGTACATGCTTGTGCACAGTACACAATTGCAAAGGGTAGAGCAATTTCAGAGACAGTGGAGCTGGCAAGTGAGGGCATCTGTATTGCTATCATAAGGTTGGATTGGTCTGATCCTTCCAGATGGACTGTTATACCAACTGTGTCATTTACATTTTTCCAATTGATGTTCTATGCACTGGTGCCATCTGGGTAAAATTTAGAAAGACAAAATCAAAGTCACATGCAGCAAAATGAGCAGGAAGGCCCCAACTGAGCAAAGTTTATTTACTATCTTTTGAAATGCAGTGTAATAACTATACTGAATTAACACCTTCCTTTAAAAAATATTAAGTGCAGATTTAGTCTTGCCCCTCTCCTAATGGAGATCACTGTATTCCAAATATCCCTTTAAAGCATTATTTTATTAAACTGAGCAAACAAATAACCCACAATGTTCCTAAGATTTTTGCACTTTGTAAAATGATATTTGCAAGAAAGAAGCAAGCTACCCCTATGTAGTATCCATCCACCAAGTGTAGCTAAATACAGGTAGGCTTAGGTGACACAGTATCCAAGGCAAACCATTGAGACCTCTGTGGATCAGGGGAGGAATAGAAGTCCATGCAATTTTAAGATGTATGAATTTCAATTCCCAGAATTCTTAGCAAGTTGGCTAGGGAATTTTGGAAATTGATATGCTTATTCTTAAAGTTGCTGAGGTTGAGAAATACTGATGTACACTGTTCAAAAACATTGTGATAAGTGGATCATAAGCTTCCTAACAGACAGGAAGCAGCAGGTCAAGCGAGGCAGAATCACAACTGATACTGTACAATTAGCACAGGGCCCCTCCAAGGTTGTGTGCTTTCTCCACTTCTGTTCTCCCTATATACCAATGACTGCATCTCAAATGATCTATCTGTTAAAATACTGAAGTTTGCAGATGATACAACAGTGATTGGTCTCATTCGAGACAATGATGAATCCGCATACAGACAGGAGGTTGTATAACTTGCCTTGTGGTGTAACTGGAACAATCTGGAACTGAACACACTAAAAACTGTAGAAATGGTGGTAGACTCTAAGAGAAACCCTCTCATACTACCACCTCTTACAATACTAAACAACACAGTATCAACAGTAGAGATCTTCAAATTTCTAGGTTCTATCATATCACAAGACCTAAAATGGACACCTAACATCAAAAACATCATCAAAAAAGCACAACAAAGAATGTTCTTTCTGCGTTAACTCAGAAAGCTCAAACTGCCCAAGAAGCTGCTGATCCAGTTCTACAGAGGAATTATTGAGTCTGTCATCTGCACCTCTGTAACTGTCTGGTTTGGTTCTGAAACCCAACAGGACAGACACAGAGGATAATTAGGACTGCAGAAAAAATGATTCCTACCCACCTGCCTTCAACTGAGGACCTGTATACTGCAAGAGTCAAAAAAGAGGGCTATCAAAATATTTACAGACCCCTCACATCCTGGACATAAACTGTTTCAACTCTTTCCCTCAAAACGACGCTATAGAGCACTGCACACAGAACAACTAGACACAAGAATATTTTTTCCTGAAAGCCATCACTCTGCTAAACAAATAATTCCCTCAACACTATTCAACTATTACAAAATCTGCACAACTATTACTATTAATCTTCTCATCACTCCTTATCGCCCATCCCCTCCTACTTGTGACTGTATGACTGTAATTTTGTCACTTGTATCCTTACGATTTATATTGACTGTTTCCGAGTATGATTTGTTTGCTTATTGTACCCTATGACTATCATTAAGTTTTGTACCTTATTGTTATGTTCTGTGCATGGGTGCAAGGAACAGAGACGAGGCAGTGAACAGTGAACTTCAACTCTTTATTAATCATTCTGAACAGAGCAAAACTCTAGGGCAGCAGCAGCCCTTTTATAGGGCAGGCTGCTGACCTATTAACCAATGAGAAACATGGAAGTGTTAAACCCTTGAATCAATGAGAATGGCTTGTTAACAGCCAATCAGATTCCCCAGAACGGACCAATCCGATATCGCTATTATCAGCCAATCAGAAGTGCAGGATGAGAACCCTGCTTTTTCTTTAAGGTTTGTTAAAACTTTATTTAAGCGCTTTTATTAGTTCATAACACCCCTTCCCCCTGGGTTCCGTTTGAGGGGTGCGGTGACGTAATCCCTAAGATATGTAGGTTGTTTTAACTGTCTATTAGATTTGCGCTGTCCCACCGGTTCCTGTCTGTAGTCTGGTTTCGGTGGGACGTTTTTGGACATATCTGGTACAGGCTGTTCCGTATTCTCACTGGACGACTTGGTGCCGCTAATTCTGTCGTTGTTGTCCTCCAATCTTTGCGAGCTAGCCTCCGTTGAGGTATTCCTCTGTGGCAAGGACACTCCTCTCCTTGATTCTTCTTCATTTATCGCGCCCAATTGCTGACTTCCTTCGCTTCTGCTTTCCACCATCTCAAATTCGGTTTCTTTGACATCCCCTCCCCCCTCAGTTTGGGAGTCACAGGAGTTGCGGGAACTGGGTTGTAGCCTAGAGTGAAGCTGATCTACATGGCATTTCCATATTTTTCCATCGCAGGTTTGCACATGGTATGATCTGGGCCCGGTGGTTTGAATTATGGTTGTTTTGACCCATAATGGTTCGCCGGAGCGGTTTTTGGCGAAAACTAAGTCACCTACCTTGAACTCACGGCATTTTCCGCTAGATCCACAGGGTTTCTCTGGCTCGGAGGACGGGTGAAGCCGGTCGAGGTGGGAACAGAGCTTGCGTCCCATCAACAGTTCAGCTGGGGTCTTGTTGGTGACGCTCTGCGGAGTGATGTGTTGGAGTAGGAGTATTCTGTTTATTTTGGCGTCAATGTCCCCATAGTCCATTTTTTGGAGAGTTTTTTTTGACAAATTGTACCATGCGCTTGGTCCTGCCGTGAAGTTAGCACATGGCAGATACCCCGGTCCGCGAAGTATTGTTCAAACGCCAGGGTGGTGAACTGGGGTCTGTTGTCGGAGACCAGAACATCTGGCAGCCTGTGCGTTGCGAATAGACTATTCAATTTTCGGATGACGGACTCGGTTGTAGTATTCTTCATTTCGTGGATCTCGAGCCAGTTGGAAAAGGCATCCACTGTTAGGAGGAACGTATGTCCTTTAGTAGGTCCTGCAAAGTCAACATGGATGCGGGACCACGGCCCCCGGGGGGCTTCCCATTCTGTTGGAGTTGCTCTAGATGGGGCACTGCTGACTTCTTGACACTTTAAACAAGTCTTTACCCAGGCTTCAATCTGTTTGTTGATGCCTGGCCACCATGCGTAGCTTCATGCGAGCACTTTCATACGCACAATGCCGGGGTGACCGTCATGCAATGTTTTCAATACTGCTCGCTGTAATCGCTTTGGGACGATGACTCTATCTCCCCACAGGATGCAGCCTTTTTGCGAAAAAAGCTCTGTTTGCCGATTTCTGAAAGGGGTGAAGTCGTCAGGGGTTTGTTCTATTGGCCATCCTCATTCGACCCAGCTAAGAACTCGTGCCAAGACAGAATCTCATTTTGTTTCAATTGCAATGTCTCTGGCTGTTAGCGGTGGTGAACGTAGTGTTTCAATCTGGAGTGTTGTAAGGGTTGGAGCTGGGTCGTTGACGGTTTCCAGAAGTGGGGCACAGCTCAATGCATCAGTGTGGGGAATGGCTTTCCCCAGGAGGTGTTGTAATTTATAGTTGTACACAGCTAAAAACTCCGACCAGCAAGTCATTCTAGGTGACAATATGTAGGGGTTTGGCTTGTCTCATGCTGTAATCCCCAGTAAAGGTTTGTGGTCGGTAACAATAGTAAAAACTCGTCCATACACATATTCATGAAACCGTTTCACAGCAGATACAACAGCAAGAGCCTCTTTGTCAATCTGGCTATAGTTACATTCAGCCTTTGATAGGGTCCTTGAAAAATAGGCAACAGGGGCCTCACTACCATTTGGTAACACATGACTCAAAATGGCTCCTACTCCAAATGGTGATGCGTCACATGTAATTGTTAAAGGCAGAGTCTCATTATACTGCATTAAAACAGCATCTGAGGTTAGTAAATTTTTCACTTGTTGGAATGCGTGCTCCTCTCAGTGTCCCCAGACCCAGGTTGCTTTTTTGTCGAGAAGTCTCTGTAGGGCCTCAGCTACGGTCGCTTTCTGGGGCAAGAAGATGTTGTAAAAGTTAATGAGCCCCAGGAAAGCTTGGAGATCAGTCCTATTTCTGGGTCTTGGGGCGTTTTTGATTGCCCTTAGTTTGCTATTAGTGGGGTGAATGCCTTGTTTATCGATTAGGTACCCCAGGAACTCTACTTTATCTGTACACAGTTGACATTTATTTTTTTTAACCTTAAGGCCAGAGTCTTTAAATTTCTGGAGAACCATTTTAAGACGCTTTTCTAGTATTTCTCTATTCGGGGCAGCAATTAAAACGTCATCAAAGTATGGCACGACCCCCTTGATCCCTTGCAAGAGTCTCTCCATCAGAGTTTGAAAAATCCCTGGAGCTATGCTCACTCTGAATTGGAGTCGGTTGCACTTAAAGGCGCCTCGGTGCATAACGATCGTCTGTGCCTGTGCGGTTTTTTTATCTGCAGGCAGTTGTTGGTACGCCTGTGCTAAATCCAGTTTAGCGAAGACTTTTCCGCCCCCCAGGGAATGGAGAAGGTGTTGTACCACCGGCACCAGGTAAGTGTTCTGTTGAAGGGCATGATTAAGGGTGGCCCGGTAGTCCCCACAAATCCTTAACGATCCATCCGGTTTGATGGTGTTAGAATTGGAGTTTCCCAACGAACGTGGTCAGTTGGTTCTAAAACACCCTGGGCTGTTAATTTATCGAGCTGCTCGTCAATTTTTGGTTTAAGGGCAAAAGGCACCCGACGAGGCTTAAGGCGGATCGGGGCTACTTCAGGGTTAAGGTTAAATGATATCGGGGTCCCCTTGTACTCGCCTAGTTTGTCTGCAAAGACGTCCTGGAATTCCTGGATGATGGCCTCCTCCCAGTCGTCGCTTCTGGTTTGGTGAATGCCGGCTACCTCGATCCTGAGTGGGGCGATCCATTGAAGGCCTAACAAGCGAGGCCGGTCACAGTCGACGACAGTCAGCGGTAATGACGCAGTACGATTTTTGAATGATACTTGGACTTGGCTGGATCCAACGACCGGAATTTGGTTCCCTTGATAATCCTTGATAATTCTTTGGGTTCTGAGGTCTTGACGCCAGACGGCAGGGANTAATTCTTTGGGTTCTGAGGTCTTGACGCCAGACGGCAGGGATTAATTGTTTAAGGGTCTTCCAGGAAACCATCGAGAGGGATGATCCTGAATCGACTTCCATCACG
>BHEV01010473.1:0-29383 GCA_004319985.1 Emydocephalus ijimae
TTTGAAACCAGAGATTTTTTTATTGGGAATCTTACCTGATATATATTGTAAAAATTTAAAGTATTTGATTGTAAATGTATTGACAGCAGCTAGGATTGTATTTGCTAAACATTTGAAGAGTGAGAAAATACCATTAGAGGAAGAAATCATTGGGAAAATATTGGAATGTGCTGAAATGAGTGGATTGACATTTGAAATTAGAGAACAAGAAGTTAAACAATTTTATGAAATTTGGGATCTCTTTTATCAATGGTTAGATAATACAATATAATAATAGAATATTTAGAAATCTAGGAAACAACGAATATATAATTTTTTTTGGTTTTGATAATATTTTTAGAATATTTTATTAAGATAGATTTGGTACGATTCTATGATCTGTTATAAAATAATTTAATTCAATAATAGTTATCTCGCTTAAGTATGAATTAGTAAAATTATAGTCAAATGATTGTTTAATAATGATATTAGGATACTTAACTGATGATTGATAATGTGACTTATTATGTAATGTAATTCTTTTGATGACTGAAACGAATGCACTGAAAGGAGTGGTAAACCAACCGATACACTGTAAATTTATGAAGAATGATGATTTTTATGTTATGTTTTATGTTTTGTGTGTTTTTGTTTGTTGTTAAAATCAATAAAACTTTTATAAAAAAAAATGTATCCAAATTTAAACCCTAATTGCTGGAAATATAAACAGGCACAAGGTACTTTTTCCATGTATGGTGGCTTTGCCCGGAAATTAAGAAATACTAGATCAAAATACAAAAATGGTTAAATGAAATTACACACTGCTGAATAAAATTGAAGCCGGAATTGTTTTTATTGAGGATTATTAAGGGAAAGTATCCTAAAAAGATAAAATATTTGATTTTATACATCACCACAGCAGCAAGAATTGCTCTCACACAATCTTGGGAAATGGCCACTATAACCGACAGATTGTTTAGTAATCCCAATATTTTTTGATTGTGCAGAAATGGACAAACTCATTAAACAATAAGGAAGACTCGGAATAGTATTCAATATGGGATAACTGGTATCAATGGAGAGATAGTAGGAATAAGAAATGTATAGATCAGAAGAAGATATAAATATGTATATGTATATAATTAGAAATGTATGGAACTTTATGAATATAACCGAGAATTTTTAGTACTGTCAAAGAAGATGGAGAACTGTATAAAGTTATTTTTAGATTTACTTGTATTTTAATGTTTCAAATTTCAATAAAGGTTTAAAATTTTTAGAAAAGAAAAAAAAAGAATATTTTAGAGAACAAACGTGTCATTAGGCAAAACATTCTCAATTCAAATATTTTATTTGAAAAATAAAATAAAATACAAAACTGTACAACTATCTGTATGTTCCGAGTGGTAGCCTACTAAAACTTATTTCACTTGGGACGTGAACTGAACACTATTTACTTATTACAAAGGATCAATCATGTCTTTTTTTTTTGTTTACCTTAGAACTCTGCTTGTTCATGTCCTTTTCCCTAGCTGTCTACTTAGAAACCGACAAAATGATTTTTCATTGACATTCACAACATGGGCTTTATTGTTGATTTAATTAATTAGATGGCCTCAAGTCATAATTGACTTTTAGTGACCATGTAGATAGATCTTTGCAGAATGATCTTTGTACTTCAGGTATTCTGACAATGTATCAATCATCACTGAAATTAAAGACCATTTCCCTCCTGCTAGTTGTCTTATTTTTCCTTCCAAATTCCCAGCAATAAAGAATTCTCTAGAGAGTTTGATCTTGGCATAATGCATCTTAAATCTGATAATTGGATCCTCATCATTTGTGTCTCAAACAAAAACTCTTAACTGATTTCTTTGGGTGAGTTAAGCACAAAGGACAAGGGGCCTAAGGAAATATCATAGTACAACAATGGAAACTCCCTGTACTGTCTTGCACAGACAGTAGAATAGACTGGATTTCTATGGATCTCTCTCTCTTCCTTTCTTCCTCTTTAAACTCCTTTACTCCACAAGCCCACATTATCTTCCTTGATATAGGAAATGACTGTAATTCAAATACTAATCCAGAATTCTGTCTTGTATTACAATGAAATTTAAAGGAATGAAACAATTAAAATGCCTGTTCTAGAATCTCTTAGAGAGATACCTTTATGTACACAACTTAATATATTAGTTGCTTAACATTTTGCACAATGCAGCAAATTCACTTATATTATTTGTTGTGGACTAATATTTCAACTTTCTAATACATTTCAGAAAATAGCTACAGTAGAAAAGAAAGAATGGAATAATTCAAGTTCTAAAATAGGAAATATATGGAAGCATAATTTGTTCAATGAATACAAAGCTGCACTTTCATTGTTGTAGCCTTTGTTAATGAAAACTGTCTCCTTCCTTCTCTTAACACCTTCAAGTGATTTTTTTAAACATCTGGTTTGATATTTCACAGTCTGAATCAACAAAAGATGTTCCATGGAATACTATGTCAGGAAAATTTCCAAGAGGAATTCCAGACACTTTATGATACTAAGTAAGGTTGTATTTATTTATGCATTACTAAAATGTCCAATGAAATTGTACCTAAGGCAGTTGTTCAAGTTCTTGCACTGCTAACTGTGAGCAGAATTAAGCTACAATACTATAATCCATTCCTCTTTGAAGCATTGTTTCTGATATTCACTTTATTGATTACATTTGTTTAAATTACCCAAGTTTGCACATTCATACAATTAAGCTTCACTACTACTAGTCAAAGAACACAAAGAAAGTTGGAAAAGACAGGCTTTCTATATGGTGATGTACATGGGTGGTGTCTTCTGATAAGTTTTTAGTATGAACTTTCATTTAATGCCAACAGCTGTTCATTAAATGTTACCTCATCATCCATTTCCTTTCAAGATCATTGACTCAGTTAATGCTGTTGGGTAGTTACTTTAGTTACTTTCATTCCTGTTGGCTGTCATTTTGTATTGTCTGCTTTCAGCTGGTATCAATTTGTTTGCTCCTGTGCACTCTCTCTGGGTTTATTCAACTCTCTCTGGGTTTATTCTCAGTCACTTTCTCTTCTCAGTTTTTCTCACTATGTTGTCATTTTAGTTCTAATAGCAACATACATCATTGCTGATAATGCATACATATGGATACATCTGTCAAGTATTATGCATAGGGCCTCGCCCTATTTTTTTTTCATCAAAGGCAAAAAACAGGTGGCAAGTGTGTTTTCTTACATGCTGGAGGGGAAGGAGGAAAGGAAGGAGTACTTTTTCTCCTTCCTGGTTTTTATTTTTATCTGCCACTTGAGAATAACCCTATTGATGATGGCTGGAGTGAAGGAAAGAAACAAGAATACTTCCTCCCCATTTCTTTCCCTATACTCAGCTCTGCCATTGGCTTCCTGTTTTTATTTTCTTCATAGAGCTTCTTCTTTTGCTTAACACAGAAAAAAAGGATCTTGCTGCCTTTCAGATCTTTTATACTTTGAATACCATAAGCCAAAACCAGCTTGGCATATATTAGTCAAAGGATAGAGGAATCTTTTGGTCAAGAGTGCCTCTTTAATTTATGATTCCTATTTCTATTTCAGAGTTTGATAAAGATGCAAGCATCTTTTAGCTGGAGATAGCATCTATACAGTTTTCATAGTTCCATTATGGAAGTGCTTTTCCATTTCCTTTGACTTTTTTTCAGACGGTATAAATATGAAAGGGTTCCCTCCTCCTTTCTTAAATATTTTTAACTTCCCAGACCAGGCAACAGTCCTCTGGTATTCTCCTTTCCAAATAATAACAGGACTGATCCTTCTGGGATTAGAACATGATGCGTTCATTCATTTTGCAGAAATAACTAAAGGAGACTTGTCTAGATCAGCGGTCACCAACTGGAGAAAATTTTGGTGGGCTGCAGAGAAATGTCACTCCCAAAGCACCCCCAAAGCAATAAATCCAGGCTGCACAGGACGCTGCCCACATGGCCTGTGGCAACCCTCCCCACCCACTCACTCCTTATCCAGCAAAGTTACTGCTAAATTGCTATTTTTCCTTTTTTCCCCCTCAACCATCAGCTGTTCTGCTGTGCTGGGAGATTTAAATTAGCTAGAAAGCAGGAAATGGTTGGATTTCTTGCTTTCTAGCTAGTATCTAGCTTTTAAGCACAGCCAAACCTCCCTTAGGACTGAAGGCTCCATTATTCAGTGCAGACTCATGGCAAGCAAATTTTATGTGACAGACTGAGCTAGCTGATGGCAGATAGATAGATCTCTGAATTAATCTGTGATTCTGTGAGCAATTCAATCTGCCTGCCTGCTTTACCTAATTTTGGGTAAAAGTTGTTTTTTAAAAAAATAAAAAATTCAATATTCATATAAATATTGATAATATTTACATACAAGCCATGCCAAGCCAGTCACATGACCACCAAGCCACAAATTAGGCCATGTCCACAGAACCGGTTAGTGGTCCCTGGGATTTAAAATTATGAATTTAGTGGTCCTGAGGTCCAAAAGGTTGGCGACCCCTGGTCTAGATGGTTACATAGTTGGGGGGGGGGATATTTTATTCTCCCTTCACTTCGGGTTTGTTATCTAGGTTTTTAGGATATATATTATGCTTTTTATATTTGTAGTTTGTAGTAAATAGACAATAGCTAAAATGATGATTATATATCCACTGCAGTATAAAGGTCTCTTTCACATGTTTCCAACCATGCATACATATACATATACATGTAGTCTCAGATTACCCAAGACCAAACTGTGATTGAATAAAATATTGGTTCTGCATGAATGATTTCAACTTAGACTACATTATAGTTTCAAATTTGCATCATGCATATTGATGAATAATATAGCAACCATAGTAATATAATAAATGAATCAATGGTCTTAATATTCCCCAGAGTTTAATTACATTGATCATCTTAAATATGCTGCATATGGTATTTCATACACAAAACAAAGTCATTATGAACTGTTTTTTAGTGAAAAAGTACCACAATTTTGCAGTCATGGTAGGGTGAGCCAGAGTACTTATGATTTTATTTTTTTCAGTTTTCTTGGCCAAAATTAGTGCTTTTCCTGGCTATATACAAATAAGTTTGATGCCAACCCAACTTTGCATAATTTATATTTGACATTACAAATGTTATATATTAAAATGGAAATTATAAAAGATTTGTATTAATGGTGCTTTTTTGGAGGCATTTTAAAATACATGTCTCTGTCCTATATGTCAAATTTTCTTGGAATAATCAAGGGTGCAAACTAGTTGACTATTGCCTTACGAGAGTAGAATTAAGAACATTCTTTTTTGTGCACACATAAATAAGGTTTTTATTTTCTCTTTTAAATGGATGGCTTGAATGTCATCTTGCTAATCAATATTACATAGTACACTTTAGTTTCAATTTGTGTTATTACTCTTTTGCAGTATATGAAATATAGGTATTATTAAAACAGATTTTTAGAATGTATTTATTAAATTTATATGCCACCAGTCTCAACTTTAAGGCAATAAGAATGAATTTTATTTTCTGATACGAGTTTATAGTTTGGCTTTAGTAGTTATAGGTATAATTTTTTCTATATTAACTCTGTTGGATAATTTAAGAAACTATTATTCCATTTTTCTTTTTCAGTCTGTATTAGAATACATGCTATCGTTGTATCACTCTGGATAAATATGAAAATCTAATAGTTACAGCTATTGATAAGAGCTACTGAATAATTTGAAAGCTATTTTTAAAGTGTCCTTAAAAACTTGGCTGGAATTGGGAGGATGAAGGTTGAAAAGAAAGAAGAACATTTATAGCAGGATTACTAGTTTTATGGGATCCATGGAAGTTGAGTCATGGCAACTTCCTTCCTTTTTTGTTTTAAATGCTAGAGTATTGCACACTGTTTTCTGGGGTGTGAGATGATGTAGCTTGCTTCAAATTGATTGATTGGATATCATCAAGTCATCTTTGACTCTAGTAACAGATAGAGAAAACTGCTTTGTGCTTTCCAGTGCATATAATGCATTTCATTTTATACATGGAATGCAATAGGACAAGCAGAAACATTCAGGCAGACAGACACAATACTTGATTACAGAGAAGAAAATGCAGATGATTACTATGGCCATTGCTGGTAAAAGAGTAAGGAACTTGGAAAGCTAAGCTATTTACAATCATCATTATAACAATAACCATTGACAATAAAGCTATTTATTCTGCTTTCCATTGAGATTTGGTATCCTGTCCTGATTATATTTTTTGATTCATGAGTTTTGAAAACCATTTTGCTTCAGTGTTCTGTGCTGAACAAATATAGATATGGAGGTTATTGTGATTTTGTCTTGTTATGATTGTGCAAGCATATTTAAAAGTCTGCATATATCCATAAATTGCAACTTTCCTTCAGTCTGAACTTTGTACCTAGTTATCTGTGAACTTAAACTTCTGAGAAAACCAGGCTTGCACTTTTGCAATTTAAATTGGCATGCAAAATTTGGCAGAAAGGAAAAAGAAAACCAGAAAGAAAACCAAACTATTGATATATAATCAGCTTGTGGAGTTGTCCATCTAAGGAAATCAGTTGATCTATACTCTTTTTTTCAGCTTGAGAATAAACAAACAAAAAGATACAAAACATAAAGAGCAATGACACACAGTTAATATAATTTCTGTAGTTTTGAAAACTCAGGAATAAAAGAGCTATTGATGAGTAGAAAACAATCTAAATCTGACTGAACAAATGATGACTGGAAAAAAATTCAATCATCTCAACCTATGAATTCCTCTATAATCTACTTTTGAACGTATTACATGGCAATTGCAAATTTAGAATCCTTGCCTAAATGAAATCCATTAGTCATTCATACTCCATTACATCCCAGGTTGTCTTTTGGTTGTTTATGAATGAGACTCGTGTTTCTACCTGAACAATTTTGCTTTCTTGACTATTCAAAACAACTATGTTTCTTTGCATTAAAATGGGGTTTCCGAACATCTGTTTCCAATCAGATTTTTGTTTAATTTTTATGTATCCCCTCTGTTCCATCATCTTTGTTAAACTGAAAATAGCTCTTGAACAGACATTATCCATATCATGTAGGGTTTTATGCACTTTTTATAAACTCCATCTGGTCTTGATCCTACTGCAGAGCCAGGCTGTCTAGGGTGCATCCATTTTTTGACAAAACAACTTACTGCATAAACCCATCTAAAGAGGTTAATTGCTGTTATCCTTTTATTTAATGCTTTACAATGCCCTTGATGCCTGTCCTTCAAAGTTCTAAACAACTTGGGGTTGGTTTCTATGGCTTATTTGTTAATTCCTTTTTAAAAAACTGTCCCAACAGTAAGGCATTCTATTTTCATTTCACATAGAAAAGACTTTTAAGAAATAATGATGCACTTAAAAAAAAAAAAGCTATGAGGCATCTTGCCAGAATTACAAATTAACATCACTTAGTTTGTCCAAAATGTTAATTAGGCTTATTTTAAAGCTTCCAAGCAGGTTTAAACATATTCTTTTCCCTCTTTGTCTAAACATGTTTTTGGTCATGACGTAAGTATTCCTAAATAGCCCCAACTCTTATAATGTCATTTTAACAAGCTGTTCAAAAAGGGAATGCCATTGGTTTTTTTTTTTTTTTAGCTTCACAGGGGTGGGGGCTTCACATTTTGGTTTCAATCAGTCTGGTTTTGTTTTGCTGGATTTGATTTGGGCAATACATGTCCAACTAAAATAAATTTTGGAAATGGCTTTAAGTTTGTGTTATATACTTGGTTGTGTCTGAGAATGCCTGTGCTAGATACACACACACAAACTATGTTATTTCTTTCTGGAATAAGCAATATTCTGCAAAATCAAAAATGGTTATAAGACCAACACAAAACTAAGTAATAGCACAAAACTAAAAGTAGTTTCTCTCCAAACCATTTGCAAGTCTTCTCAAGTACATTTCTAGCCTTGAAAATTATCTTTGCTTGGTCCTTGGACCATTACATTATCCATTGCTTCTGTTCTTTAAACTTCTCACCGCTCTCTTTTAAATGCTTATATCAACCCCAAGCAACCATAGCTTCACACTTTCTGCTTCCTCTGACCCCTTTCATTTTCCTATTTGTTTAATTGCAGTTGTTCAGTTTGATTATGTAACTTGCAATCATTCACTCCAGTCTCCTTCTGAAACATAAGCTTGCAGTTTGATATGTTGATTTCCAGAACTATACCAATTGATCACTTTAATTGTTCATGTTCTCACCCCAAAACATGACTTTGTCTGTTTACAAAAGTACATACAATCCACAAATATCTCTAATATTTCCACATTTTTACGCTTTTATTCTTATAAATAATCTTGTATTCTTAAATTTTCCATGATATCATCAACTACATTTTTTTTAGAAATATTTTCTTTTTACACATATTGCAATACATCTTTGCTTTCATATTTCTGTGGATTTCTATAACATGATTCTTCTGTTCCAGGCAAATTCACATCCTGTTTGCTTTCCTGTACTTTCAATTCAGAGGTGGTATTCAGCAGGTTCTGACCAGTTCTGGAGAACCGGTAGTGGAAATTTTGAGTAGTTCAGAGAACTGGCAGTAACCTTCGCCCATGAGTGGGGTGGGAATGGGGATTTTGCAGTATCCTTCCCCTGTCACGCCCATCAAGTCACGCCCACAGAACCAATAGTAAAAAAAAAAAATGAATCTCACCACTTTCAGTTCCTTACTTTGGAAGACTCACGTGTATTCTAAATATTGGTCTTTAGCTTTCTTTTTATGCAGTTTTTTTTACTTTGCCTTTTGCTTCTTTCACTCTTTTTTATTTTCTTTTATGTGCATTTTTCTCCAAGACCCTCTTGACATTGCCAACACATGCGCACACACACACACACCACTGTCCCACATTCAGAACCATTTATCAGGCTATACTAATCTTTACTAATAGTCTCATGTCTTCTCATAAACAATTGAACCATTCATGCTTTTAGATTTATTTTATTCCTTTGTTGTTTTTCCTTGTGTTCCAGTTTGTTTTTTATTATTTCTAATTGTTTTTATGTTGCTTAGTGTACTATAAGCCTACTAGAATGTTAGTGACACCAAATAAAGTACAGTACATAAAAGTAAACTAAGGTAGTGAATTTTAAAAAGAAAATTGTGATTTTATCATATATGACTCTGGCCTTGCCTATCACTTTCTTCAGTTCTATCCACCATTTACAAAGAGTATGGCAGGAGTTCAAAGCCTTCTGAATATTTTTTGAAATACAAATAGCCCTAATAAATTTGCCCAACCAACAATTTGATCATCTCTAATCATTGAAATAGCCCAATTCAGTCTAAAGAGTATCCATTGTTATAATTTTGAATGTGATATATATTCTTGACAATTTAAATAGCCTAATTACTAAAACAAGAAACAGCACCTTTTTCAAGTAACATGATTTGCTTTATTTTACATCTTGTTTTAATAACAGAACAAGAAAGCCTTGTAAAATCTAGTTGCTATCAGATGCCAGGCTTAAACTGTTCCACCATCTGTTTCAGACATTTGAGCTACAGTCGAGTTACTTCACCATGGAATACACATACTTTCTTCTGCTTTGTTTTTCCTCATAACAAATATATTTTAAATAAAAAATACAAAAGATAGTGGATTTGGAATCACTATTATTTTTCCTTCCAATGAATACTTCACTTCTGGAACTAAGAACTAATATACTTTTTGCCAGATATGTATTTAATAAAATGAACATCAATAATTAGCTGAATAGGGGATGATTTGCCTGAAAATAACTGAATTGTATAATCAAGAAACAGATACTTATGAAATAAGGAGCATTCTGAAACAGTACCTTTAAAAAAAAGTACATGAAAATTATCTGTAAACTAATACTATTCTCAGTTTTGTTTTTTGTTTTTTCCTCAGTTTTTTCCTGAGTTTTTGTGGCTTTGTCAGATAAATAATATGTTATGCTCTTTGCTTGATGGACACATTTTCCTCAAGCATGAACCACTCTAATTTGAAATCACTATAGGAAAACAAGAATGCACACCTCATTCTTTGGCACATTGAATGTATCCAAGACACCTGCAGAAAATTGAAGCATTTGTTTCTCTTATATGAAAAAATTATCATAGGGTAATTACTTGCAGTGTCAAACATAATAAGGTTCCCATTGGGCAGAATGCATTGGATAAAGACTAAATAGACATTCTGTCAGGAGTTCGTCTCTAGATTAATAAACTGTCCCAAGCAGTAATTGGAGGTAGATTTTGTTGTTCTTTTCTTCATAGGCATCCCATATTGGGAAGGTCTTTTTAGAGTTACGGTTATCCTGTCACTGTTCTTCCCGGTAGATGGGCACAAGTTTCTTCCTGTTTACTCTGTCTTGCCAGCTGCTTTGTCTCTGCAGAGCTGGCTGCAGTCTTTTACCACTTGTCTTGAGGCTAACCGACTGCTGTCCTTTCAGGGCAAACCTTCAAGCCAGTGATTGACACAGATGTCAGTTTTTCTCTGCAGGCTCACAGAGATGAAAGTGAGAAAAGAGGAACTGATGATCAGTGACTACTTCGTGAAAGTAGTCTTTTATTCTGCAAGAGATTTCCTCAATGGTAACTGACCTGAAAATTAAATCTTTTTTCCCAATTTTAGTTCTGACATCTGAACCATAATTATCTAGTTTCTATTTTTATCATTTGGAAAATTGTTTATGTGTCCCTGTTACTGAAATAGAACAAAATGTCGTGTTCACTTTTCCTACTTGCCTTCAACTCTTGAATGATTATAGTACTCTTTAGTAAATATGGATTTAGATATCCGCTCTTTGGGCTGATAAAAATGTTCCCAGACTTTTCCTTATATGATTAACTTTGTTAATTAACTCTGATCATAGACGCGAAGAATGGAGACGAGCCAGTATAACAGTGAACTTCAAAACTCTTTATTAACATTGTGTGACAGCTCAAGCTCAATGGCTGCAACGGCCCTCCTTATATAGGCAACTTATTATATATTCAACCAATGAACACCCGGGAGCGCTAGCTCCATTAACCAATGGGAGAGGCTCGTTAATGGCCAATCAGATTCACCTGAATGGACCAATCTGATGCCGCCATTAACGGCCAATCAGAAGTGCAGGGCCAGAACCCTGCACTTGACTTCAAGCTCTTGATAACTTTATTAACACATTTATTCATTCACAATACCCCTTCCCCCCCGGGTTCCGTTTATGGGGTGTGGTTATGTAGTCCTTGAGGTAGGCTGGTTGTTTTGTTAGTCCATTTGACTTTCGTTGTGCACCTGGTATTTGGCTGCAATCTTGTTGAGGTAGGACGTTGTCTGGCGAAAGGGGTGCCTCTAACTCTGAGTTCAAATTCTCGTTGGCACCAACATCTTCGGTATCAGCATGAGGCGAGCTCACTCCCATCCCTGATTCCTCCTCACGTGTTTCCGTTTCGCTGTTGTTTCTATCATTAAAACTTTCTGTTATTTCAAGTTCATCTTTCTCCATATCTCCTCCCCCCTCAGTTTGGACATCAGGGGACTCGGAGATTCCTGACTGCAGCCTTGATCGTAGCTGATCAATATGGCGCTTTCATAGTCTATTATCACGACATTCCACGAGGTACGATCTAGGGCCAGTTACTCGGACCACAGTCGCCTCGACCCACAACGGATCACCCAACAAGTTCTTAGCGAATACCAAGTCACCTACCTGGAAGGTACGGCATCACCCGCTGGATCCATGTGGTTTCTCAGGTTCGTACGATGGGTGTAGTCGGTCGAGGTGGGAGTGGAGCTTCCGCCCCATTAGCAACTCGGCGGGAGTTTTGTTGGTGACACTGTGCGGAGTGATATGCTGCAAAAGGAGTATCCGGTTTACTTTTTCTTCGATATTGTCATAGTCCATTTTGTATAGTGTTTTCTTGACGAATTGTACCATGCGCTCGGCCCTTCTGTTGGCCGCAGGATGCACTGGTGAAGTCAGCGCATGGCGAATACTGCAGTCCGCCAGGTACTGTTCAAAGGACAATGCGGTAAATTGGGGTCCGTTATTGGATACCAGAACATCTGGTAATCCATGTGTTGTAAATAGTCTGTCTAGTTTCTTGATGACCGCTTCGGTTGTTGTATTCCTCATTTCATGGATTTCAAGCCAGTTTGAGTAGATATCCACTGTTAACAAGAATGTGTGGCCTTTGGTAGGTCCCACAAAGTCCAGATGAATACGGGACCAGGGTCCCCACGGTGTTTCCCATTCGGTTGGGGTCGCTTTCGGTGGGGCGTTGCTTACTTCCTGGCATTTGTGACAAGCTTTGACCCATATCTTGATTTGCTTGTCGATGCCCAGCCACCATGCGTAGCTACGTGCGAGGGCTTTCATGCGCACGATGCCGGGGTGGCCATCGTGCAAGGTTCTTAGTACCACTCGTTGTAGCAGCTCTGGGACAACGACTCTATCTCCCCAGATAATGCAGCCCTTCTGTGAAAACAATTCCGTTTGTCGACTCTTGAATGGGGCGTAGTCATCAGGTATCTGGTCCAATGGCCATCCGCGCTCGACCCAACTGAGAACTCGTGCTAAGGTGGGGTCGCGTTTTGTTTCCATCGCGATATCTCGGGCTGTTAATGGCGGTGTTCGAAATGTCTCAATCTGCAACGTTGTCACTGTTGGCACGGGGTCATCAATGGTCTCTGGAAGCGGTGCTCGGCTCAATGCGTCGGCGTGGGGAATGGCCTTCCCCGGGCGGTGTTGCAGCTGATAATTATAGGCAGCCAAGAATTCTGACCAGCGAGTCATTCTGGGAGATAATATATAGGGGGTTGGCTTATCTCCCGTTATTATTCCCAGCAAAGGTTTGTGGTCAGTCACTATAGGAAAGGCTCGGCCGTACACGTACTCATGAAATCTCTTGACAGCAGACACAATAGCAAGGGCTTCTTTATTAATCTGACTGTAATTGCGTTCTGCTTTTGAAAGCATCTTCGAGAAATAGGCAACAGGGGCTTCGCTACCGTTTGGCAAAACGTGGCTCAAAATGGCGCCTACTCCAAATGGGGATGCATCACACGTGATTGTTAACGGCAAAGTCTCATTGTACTGCATTAGTACAGCGTCAGAAGTCAATAATTTTTTTACATTTCGAAACGCCTGCTCTTCTCTATGTCCCCATACCCAGATTGCTTTTTTGTCCAATAAACGATGTAGGGGTTCGGCTACAGTTGCTTTGTGCGGCAGGAAAACGTTGTAAAAATTGATAAGGCCTAGAAATGCCTGGAGGTTGGCTTTATTTTGGGGTTTTGGGGCGTTCTTGATTGCCCTCAATTTGCTATCGGAAGGGTGAATGCCATTACTGTCAATTAAATATCCTAAAAATTCGACATGATCAGTGCACAGTTTACACTTGTTTTTCTGAACTTTAAGCCCTGCGTCTTTGAAACTCTGGAGAACCAACCTCAGGCGATCTCGTAAAATTTTCAGGGTAGGTGCAGCGATTAACACATCATCAAAGTATGGAACAATGCCTTTTATTCCTTGTAATAGTCTTTCCCTCAAACGTTGAAAGATTCCTGGGGCTACGCTCACTCCGAATTGGAGACAGGTACATTTAAAGGCACCTCGGTGCGTAACGATTGTCTGTGCCTCTGCCGTTTTTTTGTCTACAGGCAGTTGTTGGTATACCTGGGCTAAGTCTAGTTTAGCGAAGACTTTTCCGCCCCCCCAGGGAATGGAGGAGGTGCTGCACCACCGGTACCGGATATGCGTTTTGTTGAAGGGCGTGGTTCAGGGTTGCTCGGTAGTCCCCACAAATTCTTATCAATCCATCCGGCTTAATGGGTGTAACGATTGAGGTCTCCCAGGGAGAGTGATCGGTTGGTTTGAACACACCCTGGCCTATCAATTTATCAAGCTGCTCGTCAATCTTTGGTTTAAGGGCAAATGGAACTCGACGAGGCTTAAGGCAGATGGGAGCTATTTTGGGATTGAGATTAAATGATATTGGGGTCCCCTTGTACTCGCCTAGTTTTTCTGCAAAGATGTCCTTGAATTCTTGGATGAGGTCCTCTTCCCAGTTGCTGCTACCGATTCGGTGAATACCTGCTACCTCAATTCAAAGCGGAGCGAACCATTGGAGGCCTAACAGGCTAGGCCGGTCCTTGTCGATCACAGTCAGGGGTAGGAATGCTGTACGGTTCTTGAATGATACCCGAACTCGACTGGATCCTACAACTGGAATCCGATTCCCTTGATAGTCTTTGAGTATGAGTCTTTGGAATCGGAGATCTTGTCGCCGGACAGTGGGGATGAGTTGCTTTAGGGTTTTCCATGAAACCATTGAGAGAGACAATCCTGAGTTGACTTCCATCAGGCAGGGCTGGTTTTTGATGGCCACTTTCACTCGGATCTTCTTGGCATCCAGAGAGGAGGCATGACCGATCGTGATAGTTTGGTGAGCCTCTTCTCGCTTCGTGGGGCGGTTTATGGTTTTGCTTCTGTAGGAGTGGTTGTTCCATTGGTGGTTCACTGGTTCTCGCCTTACAGGACGGCTTCCTGTCGGTTGGTGATAGTTAGCCCCCCTCAAGGGCTGGCTGGGTCCTATTTGGCTCCTACAGACCCATCCGATATGGCCTCATTTCCCGCACACATGGCAGAGCGCGTCGAGGAATTTGCATTCTGATCGGGGGTGGCTTGCCCCACAACCAGCACATTGGTATTGAGATTTCTGGCGTTGGTCCCGTTCGGACCTCAGTCAATGGACCTCTTCTTCGTCACTGTCTGACGATGAAGAGAGGTCCTCGTGGTGGGCCGTTATAAGCTGCCCTTCTGACTTAGGTGAAATTTCGCAGGTCGGTTGGTGAACNGCTGATGTCGCCTTTCACCATCAACTTGCTTTGGATGTGTTGTGCATCCAATCCCAGAACTATTCTGTCTCTTAAGGCTTCTTTGAGGTCGGCAAACCCACATAGGCCTCTCAGATTCCGGAGATCCACTATGAAATCAGCAACACTTTCGCCCTTCTGTTGACTTCTTTGATAAAATTCATGCCTTCTGATGAGCGTTGGAACGATCGGCGTGTAGAGGGCCCTCAGTAGAGGTTCGAGGACATCCCAGTCCATAGACTTCACTTCTGCCGGTTTCGCTAGTGCCTTGGCCATCTTGAATATGGTCGGCCCGCAATGCATTAGGAATACCGCCCGTTTCATTCCAGTAGGGCATCCTTCAAATTGTTGGTTTCCAAGAACATTTGGAAATGATCCATATAAGAGTCCCAGTCTTCTTGCGCTGGGTCGAATGGAGCGGGTGGTATGACGCCGCCGGACATGGTTCCACCGTTGTGCGTTTCAGNTGTGCTCAGATATCGTTCTTCGTTGTTCAGTCAGCTCTGACGTCTCCACATCCCATCCTCATCGCCAGTGTTAAGTTCTGAGCATGGGCGCGAAGAATGGAGACGAGCCGGTATAACAGTGAACTCAAAACTCTTTATTAACATTGTGTGACAGCTCAAGCTCAATGGCTGCAACGGCCCTCCTTATATAGGCAACTTATTATATATTCAACCAATGAAAACCCGGGAGCGCTAGCTCCGTTAACCAATGGGAGAGGCTCGTTAATGGCCAATCAGATTCACCTGAACGGACCAATCTGATGTCGCCATTAACGGCCAATCAGAAGTGCAGGGCCAGAACCCTGCACTTGACTTCAAGCTCTTGAACACATTTATTCATTCACAACAAACTTTCTTCTAATTTACATATACATTATGTTGACAATTAAGGCATTTGACATAAAAGCAAATTTCATTCATTTTTCAGCATTGTTTTTGTGAGTATACTCTGGTTACCTTCGAAAACTTTTATTGGATCCAAATAATTGTGGAACTAGGTTGATGAGCCTAAGAGCATGTGGGTTTCTGAAACAACGGCCCCTTATGAACATGACCAGCTATTTTAAAAATTAAATAACAGTTTCCAAAGCATTGGCTCATTTTCTGGTATTGATACAATGTTAGATTTTATTTTCAAAAGAAAAGCATGCGAAGTACATATATATTTAAATAAATCAAGGAGATTGAAGTTATGAGAAAGTGCTTCTTCCCCATCCCATGGAATAATTTTCTACTGGAGGCTAGACTTTCCCTTACCCTGCTGGAGCAGATTAATCTGGAGCAGATTAAAATAGAGTTACTGAGGAAGACTTTTAAAATACATCTAGGATAGATCTTATTTATGTATTATTTTGATTTTAAATTAATAATGACTGTTACTTTTATTATTGTGTTTATTTCTCTTATTTGTACTATGGACAATTTGTTCATAATATAACATTATGTAACATAACTTCTTGCCACATTGCATTAATATATAAATTACTTTCCAAAGAAAAGGAGATTATTCTCTCTCTCTCTCTCTCTCCCTCCCTCCCTCCCTCCCTCCCTCCCTCCCTCTCTCTCTTTCTCTCCCTCTCTCTCTCTCTCTCTCTCTCTCTCTCTCTCTCTCTGTTGTATAGGTATTCCTGTATGTTTATGTCTGTATAAAAATAATCTTCTGATATCAAACTGGATTAAAGTTCTCAATTCTGCAGAGTTTATTGTCATAGTCAAGATAAAATTATTCTCATTTGCAGAAAATTAGGAAACTCTTTGTTGGTGGCATTAGGGTAATTTTTCTGTAATTAAATATAGATGTGTAATAGTGATTAAGATGCTGGTTTAGAAAAAGGAAACCAAGGTTCAAGTCCATTTGTAGCCCTGGAAGCTGATTGAATGACTTTGATTTGGTCACTTTTTCTCAACCCAACTCAACTCATGGCATGAGATAGAAAAATACTATGGAGAAAGTTGGAGGAGCTCAAAGTGCACATTCATTTGCTTGTGGAAGAATAAATAATAGAAATAAATAACAATAAACAAGACAAGCAAAAATATTTAGAATATACTCTGGATTGATACTGTATGTTTGTACTGAGGTTTTGGGGGAAAAGGTACACAATGTTATGAGGAATTACTATGTGTATATTAAGAAGATTTTGAATATACATACAGCTTCTGAGCAGCATTCTTTACAACCTTCATCATATTTGGAGTCAGAAATGCAGGGGTATATCCTCACAGAAAAGAGTTTCTGTAACCTTCTGTGCCTTTTTTCATATAAAATCCAATGATTGCATCCTTCTTCCAGTATGGTGTTTTCTTTCCCCAGAACTCTGGCCTTGATGTAGAATGGATTGAGAAGTAAACGTTACAATAAAACATTAAGAACAGAGTTTAGATTATGAGGAATTTCATTTAGAAGAAGATGGATTTATAGAGAATAAGTGCTTGTATAAGTGATAAATCATGATGGCTTTACTGAAGGTACTGTTTATAATCATTCTTCAACTAGAAAGATTTTCAGAACAGATTACATGCCTCCCTTTCCTTAGGCTTCTAATTTAAAAAATCGACAACACAAAACAAAACAGAAATATAGGAAAATAGGAACATTTAGTTATAAATGCATTTTATTTTTACTTATTTATTTAGAGAATTTATAAGGCTATACACTCACTTTCAGTGACTCTAGCTGGCTTACAAAAAATAAAACCCAATATACAATATACAATAACCCCATCTCCCTTGTTAAGTTCTGTGCATGGGTGCAAAGGATGGAGACGAGCCGGTGAACAGTGAACTTCAAGCTCTTTATTTACATGTGAAAACAGCTCAGCTCTATGGCCGCAATGGGCCCCTTTATATAGGCAACTCTTAACTTATTTAACCAATGAAACACGGGGAGCGCTAGCTCCATTAACCAATGGGAGAGGCTCGTTAATAGCCAATCAGATTCCCCTGCACGGACCAATCCGATGTCGCTATTATCGGCCAATCAGAAGTGCAGGGCCAGAACCCTGCACTTTGCTTCAAGCTCTTAATAATCTTTATTAAGTATTTATTGATTTACAACATCCCTGTCAACAACAAGCAATAAAAGAAATATTTATAGTACCCAGCACAATATAGATGTAAAGTGATAATATACGTTTTTAAAGCTTTCCATTTTAAGTATAACTTTCAATTTCAGCGCAAGAATAACACTAATCATTAGTGGCTGAAAACAGCAATGTTCCATGAGTACTATTATTGTAACGTTTTGCTTAGAGAAGTAACTGATTGGGACAGAGGTTGCTGAGTATCAAATAGACTATGTAACAAAATGTTCTAATAATTTTATGAACAGGATGGAACTCTTTCTTAACATTTGAAACATTCAATTGGTAGATAAGAATAGAAGCATATGGCTTAATGAAGTATTATTTGCAAGCTTTAATTCTAAACATTAAACTTCATCCAAGACAAGCAGTCAGAAATCTGAGTGAATTAATAATGTAAAAGAGTCTCATGATCACTTATTTCCTTAGTCTAATTAAATTAAAACAAAGGAAGTCACTTACTATGCTGACTGCAATTGAGTAGAGTTCATTTCTCCATATATTTATTTTTAACTGCAGCTATCAGACAGAAGCAATTCCTGATTTGGTAGACACAATACTCTTTGAGGTTCCCACAGGACTCTGTCTGCATTCTTAGGACTGCAGGTGTCTGTTCTGATTGACAGAAAGTGGAACTACAAAGTTCTTGATGATAGTTAACTCAACTGAAACTAGTTAAGACATAAGTAGCATTTAATATAGAGTTAAAATTGATTTGTTACATTATAATTTATAATGATCTTTTCTTACATTTGTTTATAAATATTTGTTTTAAAAACACAGAAGCTACTCTAGGGATGGGAATCTATATAATTTTAATGGTATACGAGACAGATGAACAGTTCATGAATTTCACTTTTTAAGGAGTTTTATAAGGGTAATTCTGGTGAATTTAAAAAGAAACACATCAAAGGATATAATAGCTGAAGTATTGACAAAAATAAAACAATGTATCTCAATGGAACTCAAATTTAGAAATCCACAAGGAAAAAATAGATCTTTTTTAAAGCTGGCTGGTTAGGAAAACATATTATTGTCAGCTATCATTGAATAAACAATTCAATCCTGATATCTTCATTAGAGCTTCATAGATTGCATTGATTCTCAGCAATGGCACCTTTCAGAATAAAGAATCCTGTGACCTGAGCAGTTTAAGAAAAGTTTTTCAACATTTATCTTAACAGAACTTCCAAGGAGAGAGCCAAATCTATTTGTAATGGTATATAGCAATTAAGTCAATTAATTAATTAAAATTAATTAATTATATTATAAGTATATAGTAATTAAGTCAACTAATTAATTAAAATTAATTAATTTTAGAAAATTTTCTGACAATAATTTATTTTTCTTGACTAAACAGGCATAGTGACTCTGCTGACAACTATACTTCTGAATTTGCTGTATTGGTCATAAAAATAGCTTTTTGTTGATGTTTTAGAATATAATTTCCAAAACAAAGTATAATTATCATATTTTTCACTATAGATATAATGCTATTATCTCTATTTCCTTTTTAAATGTAAGTGGAGCCAAATACAGGTGTGAAGCTATTGAATATTACCTGACAAGAAAAATGATTTAAAGAAAATGCATCAAAGAAATTGGTAGCAAGATTCAATGGGTGTCCCCCAAGTGAATCCTTGTGATTAGCTCATAGACATCTGAGATTATTTGTAGCTTCTGAACATTTTGAGTCAAATTCTTCATTTCTATACTAATAATTGTTGATCTTTAAATTGATATGCAGCAATCAAGACCAATATGAGGCTAGCATATTGACTGACTTGGATTGTACAATTGGTCTTACTAACCTGTTATACTTGGAAGTGAATGGTAATATTCTATGCTGTGTTTATTATTGAATAAGTCCTTTAGTTCCTCTGGCATGTCACTTGTAAATTTCAAAGGCTGGACGCTAAGGATTGAACTGGAAAATATCTGCAAAATGGGGTGGTTTTTTTTTTTTTGCATTTACTACCTAAACTTTTGACATAAAGACATACCTCACTAAAAGGGGATTTTTTGGCATGCAAACTCTGAACTCACATCTCATTCCCTTATGAATATGGATTTGTTTCAAGTTTCATCATGTTTTCTTTTTATTGTTTACCATCTGCTATACCAGACTTTAAAACAGATTCTGTTTTGCTTTGCCAGGGACTTGCGAAGCTGTTGGTTTTCTTTCTCTATTCAGAGGAGGAGCTATTGTTGAGGGGTTTTATCTCTCCAGTGGCCAATTAAAAATATATATAAACTCACACTGAATTTCAAAAAACTGTGATTGCTAAAACCTTCTGCTAAGAAGGTATGTACTGAATTACATCTGTCTTGTGGTAAAGAAATATGGTTATTTTTGATTGCATATTTTGCATTATTTTTGATTGCATATTTTGCATATTTTCAATCCTGTCTTTTTTAATTCCTGTACATGCATACTTCTTCATCTTTGTTTGAGTGAGGAGCATTCTTTACATGTCTTTACCTATATAACCTTATATTAAAAAAATGAAACTCCTGATTCCTGAATTTGGGAAAAAATAAATACAGAACAGACCATTTGAAAAGAGAAATGATTGCTTTGCAAATAAATAAAAGCATGACATAGCCAGTGTGAGAAAACCTCTTTTCAAAATTCTCTAAGAAACTGGGATATTTCTGGACCATTTGTAGAAGACAGAGAGCCTCTTAATGACACACTTTCCTCTACTTCTGTACCAAGTTGCCAACAATTTTGTGTCCTTTATATTAACTTGCATATAGATTGAAGAAAATCATGCCAAAATCATAGAATTATGAATACATACTCAAAAATCTTCTGTATTCTTATTTTTTTATGTTGATTAAAAAGTAAAAGAAATTAGGATTTCTCATTAGAAATTAGGATTTTTAGGTCCCCTTTAGACTTGAAAGTTGACTGGATGATTTAATAGTAAAAGATGCTAAATAAATATGATAACAGAATAACAGAGTTTGAAGGGATCTTGGAGATCTTCTAGTCCAACCCCTTGTTCAGAAAGGACACTCTATACCAGTGTTGGTGAACCTTTTTGGCACCAAGTGCTGAAATGGGAGCACGTGCATGTGACGGAGCACTGAAAACCAGAAGCACATGAGGGAGTGCCAGAAAACAGATGAGCTGGTCTTTGCGTGAATGGGAGCACTGGAAACCAAAAGAGCAGCTCCCCAGCATACATGCGTGCGCTAGGAAGCTGAGCTTCTGGTTTCTGACGAGTGCATGTGTGCTGGCCACTTGGTCTTCCTGTTTCTGGCACACATGTACGTGCGAAGACCAGCTGGCCGGCATGCATGCGTGTGTTGAAAACCAGAAGCTCAGCTGCTGGGAGCTGCTCTTCCAGTTTCCGGTGTTCCTGTGTGTGTGAAGACCACCTAGCCAGCGGGCATGTGTATGCTGGAACCCAGAAGAGCAACAGGTGACAGCTGATGTGCCACTTCAAGCATGTGTGCCAAAGTTTCGCCATCACGGCCCTATATCATTTTTACAAATGGTTGTCCAAACTCTTCTTAAAAACCTGCAGTGTTTTTACTTTTACTTGCTCCAAAACCTCTGGAGAAAGTCATTCCACTGATTAATTGTTCTGACAGGAAATTTCTCCTTAGTTTCCAATTGGTTCTGTCTTTGATTAGTTTCCGTTCATTTGTTCTTGTTCTGCCTTCAGGTACTGCCAATAGGTTGACTTCCTTTTTGTAGCACTCTCTTAAATACTGGAATACAAATCACCCTTAGTACTTCTTTTCTTAAAGTACCCAATTCCCAATTCCTGCAACCGTTCTTTTGCAGGAATATTTTAGCCTCTAGTCCCCTAATTTGTTGCTCTTCTCTGCATTCTTTCTAGAGTCTCAACATCATAGTGACCCAGTGGTGGGATTCAAATAATTTTATAACCGGTTCTCTGTCCTAATGACTGGGTGGGTGGTCACCTGACTGGGTGGGCATGGCCAACTTGATTAGTCCAACTCACAATAAAATAGCACTGTTCCAATATTTAGAATAAATTAGAATAACAGAGTTGGAAAGGACCTTGGAAGTCTTCTGGTCCAACCCCCTGCTTAGGCATGAAACCCTACATTACTTCAAGACAAATGGTTATCCAATCTCTTCTTAAAAATTTCCAGTTTTGGACCATTTACTTCTGGAGGCAAATTGTTCTATTGATTAATTGATCTGTCAGGAAATTTGAAGGGCTCCTACAAAAATGAGGGAATCAATCTATTTTTCAAAGCACAGAAAGGCACAAGAAACAATGGATGGAAACTAACCAAAAAAGAAGCAACCTAGGATGAAGGAGAAATTTCCTATGAGTGAGACCAATCAACCAATGGAATAGCTTGCCTTCAGAAGTTGTGGGTGCTCTATCACTAGAAGCTTTCAAAAAGAGTAAGGAAAGTACACACCAAAAGGACAGGGCCAGGAACCACTAAAACAATGCAGAAAATTTAAAACAGCCATTCCCCCCTTAAAAAAAAAAACAGCAGCTAAGAGGAAAACTAAGAGCAGCTGCTCAAGCTAACTGAAAGCCTGGGCATGCTGCCAAAAGCCATTAACCCTTCCAATTCTATTATTCTATGTTCTCTATGTTCTAAATTGGGTGCTTCACAGCAAAATAATTACATCTGGCTGAACCACGCATGCATTAAATTCATGGCCTGTATGATCAAGCTGCATCGTTGTCCCCTCCTGTATCTTTTCCTCCAGGAAGAAACAAGAAGTAGCCAACACTGCAGCAGCTATAAAAGGTCTTGGGGAATTCCAGGGAGTATCAGCTGATCACAGAAATGTTTCATAATACTATTTATAACAAAAATGTTTGTAATCTTGTTTTTCTTCCTGAAGGGAAGAGGTTAATCCTATCTCTTAGATGGATGATTGATGGGTTTCCCTGCCCTAATCCTGTCAGTTTCTGTTGTTTATTGATTTGATTCAGTGTGTATTGGCTGTATTCCAGCTGCAACTGTTAAGTGGTTCTTGGCTGTCTGCCCAGAACTATTAACTGAAGGGAGAGAGAGAAAAAAACCCCTCTTTTGCACTTTATTTTTAGCTGGTTCTCTGAACTACATGAGCAATTAACTAATGGTTTGGGTGAACCATGAGAACCAGCTGAATCCCACCTGTCTGGTGACTGTGTGGATACAATATCCTAGCTGTGGTCTTACCAGACCATTATAAAGTGGTAGTAACACTTCATGTGAGTTTGATTCTATCCCTCTGATAAGGCAGCCTAGGAATTTTTGGCAGCTGCAGCACCTTCTGGCTAATATTTAAGTGATTGTCCACTAGGACTCCAAGATCCTTTTCACAGTTACTACTATTGAGCCATGTACCATCTATTCTATACCTGTGCATTTGGTTTTTCTTGCCTAAATGTAGAACCTCCTTACTTTGTTAGACAAATCCTTGAATCCACCAGATTCATGAGCTCAGTATTTTTTACAAGCTAATAAGAGAAACAAAACTTACCTTATTCCATTCCCAACCCTTAGGAATCCCAGAGTTTGGGATGCTGCAATAACTGGAGAAGATAACCAACACTGAGTTTTGCTAAAACCAAGTCACAAATGGATATAATCCAAGTATATAAATGTAGGTTTTTGACACCGAGGCTTTTTTTTCAACAAGTATATGAAATAAATTGAGCTGAACTTGTCTAGCAGTAGTTTTTGAGTCATTTTTGAGATCACAGAAATTCAGCCATTCACATAGAGAATGATTTTTAGATCATTATTCTAACTTCAGAAGAAATCTTATTTCTTAAGATTCCTAACAAAATGTGTATATGATCTTTTCTTCCATCATTACAATCATTCTGTCATTTAATATTATACTGGATTTTTTTAAAAAAATGTTAAAGCATTTTGCTAAGAACATACCTAATAAAATGTACTGCCACATTTGCCTTTTTCAAATTATTTTTTAAAAAAGTTTGCTAAGATATATTATACTTTGACAAATGCCTGATGAAGAAACTGAAACAGAACAGTATACATTTTGGCTTCCTCAATTTAAATTGTTTCAGCATTAGATTACATTATTGTAAACAAACTTTTTTTCTTTTTTGTGTTGGTCTTGTGGTCTAATATTAATACATTTTCAAAATGGAAACCTGATGGATTAGATTATTTTCCCTCAGTTTCAATCTTAAGGGATATCCAACTGATGTTATTTGTTTTAATTAAATTACCACATTTTCCTTATGATTAAATGCCAGAACAATGAATTTGTGGACAAATTTTAATTCCATTTACCTGAATATAAGCAAATTTTAAAAAGGCAAGAAATATTTTCATTATTTGAATGCATTTCATTTCTCTCTTTTTCATAGCAGGCACAACTTACACAATGGTAAGTTTGAGATTAAATATTAGCAGTGATTCTTGAACAGTAACAAGTACTTTAAAATAAAACATTTGAATCAATGGTAAAGATGTAGAAAATGGATTATAGTTTGTAGATGGTTTTATACATTTGCAAATTAAAGTTAGGTCTTGTTAATTTGGTTGTTTTAGAAGACAGTGACTTTTTGTTTTTATATAGCCAAACCTGTATTAGAACCATTATATCAATTAATTCCTTTGTAACTGCATGGACCTTACACCTGTATATTATTTATGATAAAATATATGGTAAAATAACAGTAAACCTGAGCAAACTGTCAAAAATCTACATTTCTACCTGTCATTTTATTCTATTACTTTATTCTATTACTTTATTATTAGTAATAATTTGCAAAATGCAGGCAAGGAAAAAATAATAATGAGCCAAAGATTTGAGGTGAGAAAAAGTTTAATTAAATTTTGCTTACAGCAGAATCATTCACTATACTAGTTCATTTTTCTATTCTTAAAAGCCATTTGCATCCATCATATCAATATTCACTTCATATATGCAGTTTGTTCTTCAAATCTCTCATCAATTTCAAAGAGCCACTTCATTATCATCTTCTAATTGCTTCCAATCCATTTATTCATATATTTGCTTTGCAATTTGACCTTCATTCATTCTGTCTATGAGACCAAACCATCTTAATATTTTTTATACTGGTCTTCCACTGTTATATTCAGTCCACACAATTCAACACCTGCTCATTTTTTAATTTTTGTTTTCTTTTGCCATATTCACTTCATTACACCATGCCTATTATTTTATGTTTATATACCCAATTTATAATATATTTGGAATACTGATAGGCTACAAATAGCTATTAGGAAAGTTGCCTGTCCACAAACTAATTGTTATTATGGCTACATAATATTGTAGCCATAATATTGTTTATCATAATGCAAATGGATAAGGTTGATTTCTGCCTATTTCTTATCTAAGGGCTTATCTTAATTCTGATCTTGATTCTGATCAGCTAGCCATATTTCCAAATACAGCCAGATTGACACTTCCTGCTCAACTCCATCTAATTTTACTCAAGGGAGCTGGCAACAGCCTTCTGAAGCACTGGATGGTATGAAAAATAACAATGGATAGAAGCTAATCAAGGACAAAAGCAACCTAGAATTAAGGAGAAATTTAATGACAGTGAGAACAAAACCAGTGGAACATGTTGGACAGCCATTTGTCCAGAATTGTATTGGTCCCCTGCTTTTGTGAGGGATTGGGCTATAAGACTTCCATGGTCCCTTTTAACTCTGTTATAAGTCATTAGTTTGAGACCTGTGTCTGTAGAGGTCATAAATAGCCTGTGCTTCTTACAATGTAGCCCACTTTATGACTTTGCAAAATGATTATAGTTTATTATTACTATTACTAAAATTTGTATGCCACCCAATTGCCAGTGATTCTGGGTAACTTTTAAACATTTCTTCTATATTTATCTTTCCCTATCTTGGATGACTTTCCCTATCTTGGATGAGAAATGATGCACAACCTTTTTCAAAAGTCATGGCCTCCGATTGCATGGCATATCAAGCTACTAATATTCTCGGGCATTTTAGGTTATTGTATTATATGACTACTGTAGGAACCCCATTCCTACTTCATGATGTGGTGTGTTATGTGAATCCAGAAAATTAGATTACTTAAATAAGTTAAATTTTCTTTAACTGTAGTACAATACCAGGTCAGGTGGTATGTGGATTTTCAATGTATCGAGATCAACATTTCTAAAAACGATGCTCTTGAGATGTGTGGATTTAAACCTGGAAAATTTCCAGGCTGTATAATAATTAGTAAGAATTGGGTTGAATTTCCCACTGTGAACGGTCATCAAAGTGGGAATATTTAGCTAGGTTTACTGGATTTGGACAGTGCATTTTCTAGTTGAGAATTATATAGGTTTTATACGAAAAAAGGGAAATCAAGGTTTGAAGTACAAGTTCCGTTAACTAAACAAAGGATAGAGAGTAGTTTCTAGTATTTATATGCATCAAAAAGTATTCTGCTTATCAAATATTTAGTAACAACATACCAAAACCTAAAAATATCTCAGAATTCCAGGTTAAATTCCCCGGCCTCAGCCAATCTGGTTCACAGTTCATGGTGAATATTAGGAATAAAAGTAAGATCTAATAAATTGTACAAATACAAAGCTACTAAACGATAGCAGTCCTTTAGAGTGTCTATAGAACTTTTCTTTGGTCACTTAGCTGATTGTGAGAGACTCCGGTAGTGCCATGAGCACATTTCTACTTTGTTTTGTACCACAGAAATCAGAATTATCCAATTATTTTCCTGCTTGGACTACTGCTGAAGATAAACAAAAACATTGCTTCCTTCCCATTTTCTTCACTCAATAATTCAATATAAAAAGTTGACCAACATACAACTGCTGATAGAAAAGAAAAGCACAGAAAAAGTCTAGCTGCTCTGAGCTGTTTCTACTAAAATAAGGCCTCCCTTGAACCTTTAACTATGTGTTGTTTCTCAAATCAATAGTGTTGGCAGAAATCAGTCATAAAAGTATAATAATGTTAATGTCCCCAGTTTTTGAGCTAAAAAGATCCAAATGCATCTACATGTGTTGTCATCATAAGGAAATGGCAATATCTAAGCAACTGGGAAAATCTTAATTCATAAGTCACATACAGACATAATTGTTTTATTTAATTTCTCTATCCTATCAAATGGAAAATAATATTATTTTAACTTGGAAAATAAAAGGTTCTTGGCTAGACTTGAAAAATATAGATGAGAACTACAAGAGACTGGAACAATACCAATTCCCCCCTTCTCCAACACTTAGCAGCTTTGCTTATGGGAGTCAGATTAAATAATCATTGTTAGGGATACACCCTAGCAGAATCTGCACGGCAGTCAGGCAGGCAGGCAAAATATTTGAGATAAACGTTTTTGTAGCTTACACTCAGTAAAATAGATACACTGTGCTAGTTAAATAGTTTATTCCAGTAAGAGTTTTAGCATAGTCAAACAGTCCATATATCATACACTAGTTCAGTCCATCCGGGTATATTCAGTTGCAAAGTCCAGTGTCGAAAAAGAGGTCAGTAAACTTACAAATATCAGTCCAGTAATAAATCTTCTCACAGTAGAGATATGAAGAAGTTCAAACCTCCTTTCTTCTTTCAGCAAAAACAGCAGGGAACCATCAATCCATCATTGTCAGCAAGCAATTCAGGAAGCCAGTAATACAGTAAGCTCTCTTGCTCCCTCTTATGGCGGTTTTACAGCTGCACTCAAAATTACATGATTTGCAGTTAAAGTGACACACACTTACTATCATAGTTTATATATATTATTTTACCCAAACTACGTTAGGTAACCTTGTTATTCCTAACACACACCACTTTTGGGTAATATAATAATATATATATCTATTTACAACCTTAAACAATACTCATCACAACTTTTTTTGTGTTTGACTGAACCTTGGGCTTTTGTAAACTGATCAGCAATATTTTCTTCAGTCATGCAATATTCCAATCTTATTAAACCATTTTTTACAGATTGTCTTACATTCAAATATCTAAGATCTGTGTGCTTAGATCTCGTTTTCACAGCAATATTTGTAGCCAACCGTATGGCTGCTTGATTGTCCTCATAAACTACAATGGAATCATTAACAGTTATTCCCATATCCAATAGCAACTGTTTACACAGAATTAAATCATTACATAATAAAGATAGACATGAAAATTCTGCTTCCATTGTGGACATACTTATGTGTTGCTGTCTAATTGCCCTCCAACCAATCAGTGCTTTTCCTAACAATATAGCCATATCTGAAGTTGATTTCCTAGTGTTTATGTCTGTTGCAAAACTTGCATCAGCATATGCACTTAAAATCAGATCATCTTTTGGCTCCAAATACAATGCATAGTGCATTGTCCATATATCTTAATGTACGCTTTGTCGCTTGCCAGTGTTATTCAGTGGGTTCAGCATTGAATCTTGCCAATTGATTAATGTTATAGGCAATGTCTGGCCTTGACCAATTACTAATGTATGATAAACTACCAATTAGTGATTGATAAGTGATCTTATCGAATTTTGGACTTTGAGCATCAGTGTGGCCAAATTCCTTACTCATTGGAGTTTTAGCCAGCTTACAAAGTTTCATCTTGTATGTTTTTAGTAATTGATAAATCTTATCCTCTTGAGATATCTTATAGCCACCTTTGGTTTTATTTATTGTCAATCCTAGAAACTGTTTTATTTCTCCTAATTGCTTTAATTTTATCCTCTTACCTAATAATGATATTATTTCAGTAGCTTCATTATTGTTTTTGTACTTAAAGCAATATCATCTGTAAGCAACAATAATAATGACACTGTTCCATTTGTCTCTCTCTTAAATACACATGGATCAGCTAAACCTGCTTTAAACCTAATATCGTTTAACTCCTGAACAATATATTGGTTCCATTCGTAACCAGATTGTTTTTGTTAGGGATAACATTGTTTACCCTAACTGGTTTAGGTAAAATAATAAATATGTTATCATGGTTTGTTAGTTAAAGTGTCTGCAACTTTAACTGTAGGAATGTAATTAAGGGAGAGGTTGTGAAAGCACCATAAAAGAAGCAAGGAACATCAGCTTGCTCTCTCTCTGGCTTGATGATCCCTAATTACTGGATGAAGACTGCTTTTTCCTTACTCGAAAGGGAGAGAGAAAGGACTGTTGATTTATTGTAAGTGAACTGACATTGGATATTCTACACGGACTTTGCTAAATGAATATCCTTGAATGGACTGACTAAAAGATACATGACTAATGGACTGTTATTTTGACTATGCTCTAAACTCTAAATGGAATAAACTATATTTTGATAGCACAAGCGTATCTGTTATTTTTACTGTATATTAATAAACATACAAACTTATCTCACTCATTTATCTGTATGCCTATCTGACTAACTGTTGTAATTATGAAGCATTCAAATGTAACAACTGTATGCCTTTTCACATGCTGGAGAAACTGTATGCCTTTTCACAT
>BHEV01010476.1:0-20309 GCA_004319985.1 Emydocephalus ijimae
ATGTTTTGGACTTAATTTTCTGCAGTCAAAGGCTGTTCCTGGGAGAGTTTTTCTCCAGCCAGAAGGTAACCTGGACACTGGAGGCAAAGTTGGAGATAATAAAGGGACCCTTATTGCTTATCTGATTGTGTTGCCTTTGTTCCACCCCCCCCCCGGGTCATCACACCTTTCTTGATACAGATTCTTAAGTGATTCATTGCAGTTGTTAAGGTAGTAACACAGTTGTAAAGTGAGTCTTGCTCCCCCATTAATCTTGCTTGACAGAAGGTCGCAAAAGGGGATCACGTGACCCGGGGACACAGCACCATCACAAATACATGCCAGTTGCCAAGTGTCTGAATTTTGATCAGGTGACCATGGGGATGCTACAAACTGTCATAAGTATGAAAAACAGCCATCAATTACTTTTTCCAGTGCCATTGTAACTTTGAATGGTCACTATATGAATGGTTGTAATTCAAGGACTACATGTACTTTGACAGGACATGGCTCTCCTCTGAAAAGGATGCAGTGGCGCACTGCCCTTTATTTTGAACTGTGGTTTACAGGATAGAATAAAACAATTAGTTCCCATATCGGGATTCTATGCTCCTATAAGTGCAACCCAAGATTGCATTTGCATTTGGCTTTTTAGCAACTGCAGAATATTAAACAAATCCAGGCAATGAATTAGTTCAGATTTAGCATGGCATGCCAATGCTGTCTCAAGATGGAGGTAGCACTGGGAAATTTTGAGTAGTTCGGAGAACCAGCAAATACCACCTCTGGTTGGCCCTGTTCTCATCTATTCGCTGCCTCCCAAGTCCCATCTGATTGGCTGGGTCTTTTTTTTTTGTTGCCCTGCACAAGAGAACAGAGCTGAAAAGCGGATTAACGGGTTGGAGAGGGAATGGGGATTTTGCAGTATCCTACCACGCCCACCAAACCACACACACCAGCCAAGCCACACACACCAAGCCACACCGCACACACCAAGCTATGCCCACAGAACCGGTAGTAAAAAAATTTGAATACCACCACTGTGCCTGACCACAGAAGAATCTTCAGATAAACATTGGTTCCCTCAGCTAGGATAGAGCGATGATCACTGCTCCCTAGATCAGACCTGACTGGCAGTGGAAACTTTTTGACAGTCAGAATGGTTTACTGGAATGGTAAGAAGAAGCTTGGGCAATGGTTCATGCCTGCAATTTCAGTAGCAAGTAATGGGAGATGCAATGATTCAGCCGGTTTGCACCGATTTGAACAAACTGATTGTTAAACACATACACACACACACACATACACACACACACACACTATCGAAGTGGATCCTGCAGAACTGCATTGTGCTGCAATGGAGAAATGGGCAACAGAGGGAAGGAGGCCACTTCCCCTCTTTCTTCTCCCGCTCCTCCTCCTTCCCTTATGCCGGCCGCTCTCTTGCCCATTTCTCCATTGCAGCGCAATGCCCAGGATCCACTTTGATAGCAGAAGGGGTAATTTAACAACTGGTTCACCCAGGGTCAGCATGGCCATCACGGGAGGATCCTCCCACATGTGCATCAGAACTGGATGACTGGGATGGGCCATACCTCCCATGACAGCCAACCTGACCCAGGGGGAACTGGTTGTTCAATTATTTGAATCCCACTGGTGGGTAGATGTGGATGAGAAAGCCACCAAACTGCAGAAACCCGGGTGCTGTTCTCCGCTTGTCTCTTCTCCTCGCTCGGCCCAAAGGCTGTATATTTCCTCATTTGTTCCTTGACATGAAATCCTATTTCGTTGGCCATCACCCCTTGTCATTCTTACCATGTCCTCTGTGCTTCTGATTTCAATTTCTGTCCCTTACAATAAAATAATATGCAGCATGCAGGGAGCTCACAGGCCATTACACTTCCACTAGCCTGGGCCTCGTGATAGATTTACCAGTGAGTCTCTAATTAAACGGAGATTTGTTATCTGCAGAAGATTCCACATCAGACAGGCAATGACTGGTGCTCGCAGGCACAGGAAACTGCAGCAACTAATGAATCAATTTTCTTTTCATCCATTACGGTCTTTCCCTTTATGGTTCTCCTCCCACCCCTCTGGACTTTCTCCTATTCCATCTACTTTATTACTTTTGCTATAAAAAGAAGGAACTGCTCAGATCATAAAGAAGAGAGTTTCATAAACACCTTCCGTGTGCTGTACTTGGGCTGTAAACAAGGACACCATTAAATAAGGCCAGACACAGAAATTCAACAGGTACAATTGCCCTCCAGCTTGTTCTGGAAGTTCTGAGCTATCTATATTGAGTGGCCTCTGTTTTAGGAATGATCTGAGGAGAACGGCCACTTTGACATTGACCATTATGGTTGTCATAAAGAGGGAAGGGATTGAATGGAAGAATAGAATAGAATAAAATTTGAATAGAATAGAATAGAATTAGAATAGAATAGAATAGAATAGAATAGAATAGAATAGAATAGAATAGAATAGAATAGAATAGAATAGAATAGAATAGAAACTGGAAGGGACCTTGGAGGTCTTCTAGTCCAGCCCACTACTCAAGCAGGAGAACCTATACCATTTCAGATAGGTAACTATCTAGTGTCCTAAAACTGGGACCTCCAGTGATGGAGGCCCCACAATTTCTGAAGGCAAGCTGTTCCACTGATTAATTGTCCTAACTGTTAAGAAAATTATCCTCAATTCCAGGATCAATGAGACATTGAGTCTAAATGCCTGCTCAGCGCAGGAACCATATTTAAACAGCTTCTGCCAAAAGGCTGCTGGAAGTGTCAAGTAAGAGGTGGACAAAGAGGACCCCTCCCACCCTAGATAATCCATTCCACTGACAAATTGGATTCCACCAGAACTTGCCTTTATTCAGCTCCAGCTGATATTTCGATGCCTATTCTCTGGGATCATTTCTTATTTGCTTATTTACATGTCTATGGAGATTCTCAGTCATCCAGGTCATGGTTGTCCCAAAGATGCTTTTTCAAGAGACAACTGGTCTTTCTTGTTTTTCTTTTCTTCTTAAAAGACAAAGGCCTCTCTTTTGAAGACAGCAAAGTCCACATTTTGGGCAGAGAGGACTGCTGGTTTGAAAGAAGGGTCAAAGAGGCCATCTATGCAATAGTGGCAAAACTCTACCGACACTGACACCAAGCAGCACCAGTTCAATTGGAGCAACACAAAAATCATTGGCCACACTACCACCTGCTACGCTCATGAGTTTATCGGAGCCTGGCACTCCACAAGCAATTCCATCAACAGACACATGGACCTACAACCAGCCATGAACCCCTCAGAAACCAAATCAACCACACACCTAACCAGAGACAGCACCAACCCTTAACCAGTGGTGGTATTCAGCCGGTTCAAACCGGATTGGGGGAACTGGTAGCAAGGATTTGGTGTGGATCGCTGAACAGGTAGTAAGTTCTGACTGGCCACAGCCCCGACCCAGGTGGTCCTCCCACCCAATGCTCACTTTACCCCACCCACCTGACATTTGCCTAAGGTATTTCTTTCTTTTTTTCCCTCCCGACAATCAGCTGTAGATAAGATCAGCTATGCCAGGATTCCCCTTGCTGAGGCCCAGGAAGGCAAAACATGGAGGGAGGGGCTCAGCCCTTGATTTTTTTGCCTTCCTGAGCCTTAGAGGAGCCATATGGGAGCAAAAACGCCCCCCAGGGGCTACTCTGAAGTCCAGAAGGCCCCCAAAACAGGTGGGGGTGGCTGCAAAAAAGCAAAAAAGCCACACCTACCCAGTCACATGTCACCAAGCCATGCCCACAGAACCAGTAGTAAAAATTTTTGAATCCCACCACTGCCCTTAACCAACCCACAAAACTCCTCCCTCACCTTCCAATGAACTTGACCTGATATAACCTCCCTATCGCAAGACCCACCACAAGACTGTCACTGATGTCTCATAGTTGATCCACTGCAAGACCCTCACTTGACACCCCCACACCTGAAGCCCTTATAAACCGAAGAACACTGACATCTCCCAAATTCCACTGAAGATCTTACTAATGGTACTCTGGTAACAAAATGTTGGGAAGCCAACCCACAAGCTCGGAGAACAAACCTTCACCCTCATCAAGGCCAGTGATGTCAACAATGAACAGCCCTCTCAACAGAGGGGGAGGGATACAACATCATCTATCTCCACTTTACAACACATGCCTTTCCACTACTCAGGTGACCCTGAGGACATGAATAAACCTCCAAGTCACCTCCGTCACTCTAAAAAAGAATGCAAATGACCAGCTGTCTACAAGGAATCTAAATCCTTCCATTCCCCACCACCCAATCAGAGCTGCAAAAGCTTCTTGTATGGGAAGCGAAACATTCTCAAAGAAAAACGAGTAAGTCCTGTTGCCTCTTGGAAAAAAAGTACCTTTATGATTTTCCTTATTACCCACCTTTCTGGTCCCAAGGGCAATGCTAAGTCCCAGCTGTTAACTCTGGTTCTGGTTCTGGTCTTAACTTTCTCTCATGGACCTTGATGTACCTGAACTTTTATTTTAATGTTTATTTATCAAACAAGAATTACAAATTCAAACAAGCAAAATAAAAAAAATGTGAGATTTAAAACTAAAACTTACCCATGTAAGTTTTAATGATCTCTTAAATATGGGATGAGCTCCACAAAAGTTAAGTTGGAGTCAAAAACAGGGGTGGGCTTCGAAAATTTTAGCAAAGGGTTCTCTGCCTGGTTGCTGTGTGTGTGTGGCCATGGTAGGCGTGGCCTAGTCGGCCTGCTGCACCACAGCGGGGGGAGGGGTATGCCATCCCTGGGCTCCAGAGGCTTTCCTCGAGCCTCCGGAAGAGTGAAAACGGCCTCCCTGAGCTCTCTGGAAGGAGGCTCTCTGGAAGTCAGAAACGGGCCCATTTCCAGCCTTCCCAAAGTTCCAGGAGGCCCGTTTTTCACCTTGCTCAAGCCTCCGCACACACCCTGCACTTACCTGCATCCAAAACAGGCTGTGTGAGGACTCCTGGGAAGGGAGAGGCAGGATGGGCGGGGCCAGCCAGGAGTGGGATTTGGGGATTCTCCAAACTGCATAGAATCTTAGCTAGGGGCTCTCCCGAACCCTTGCAAACCCCCAGCAGCCTACTCCTAGTCAAAACCAGGGGTGGGATTCAAAATTTTTAACAACCGGTTCTGTGGGCGTGGCTTAGTTGGTTGGCGTGGTTGGTGGTCATGTGACTGGGTGGACATGGCTTAGTGGTCATGTTATTGGCTGGGCATGGCCAACTCAATATCACTCACTTCGAGGCACGCATCTCCTCCCCTGGCCTCTCATGATATGGGGATGCTGCAACAGTTGTAAGTGTGAAAAATGGTCATAAGTCACTTTGTTCAGTGCCATTGTAACTTTGAATGGTCACTCCACACAAGCAAAATATCAGCAAAGGAGGGGAAAAAAAACTCCAGAGAAGTTCCTGAGACAGAAGTCTAGTCCTGCCAAGAATGTAATAAGGGTTAATGGTGAGGCAGTTCCTGTAAGCAACACCAGAATGTTTCCTTCCTGCCTTCCTTAAAAGTTTAGTCCAGTAATTTCTTTTAACAACTGGTTCTCCAAACTGCTTAGAATGTTAACGACTGGTTCTAGCAAATAGGTGTGAACTGGTAGAATCCCACCCCTGGTCAAAACTATGACATAGCTATCCTAGCTAAGCTATCTTAACTTAGCTACCATGTCTGGCCTTGCTATTCTTCCTTTCCCCAGTCTTAAATTCCTCCCTCTAGACTTGTTCCTTCAGCCTAACTTCAAAAGGCATGGTCTCACTATCATCTGTATGTATCTTCATAAGACACGGTCTCCTTATATCTTGATTGCTCTCCTTTGAATCCTGAAAATGTGTCTAGGAATCCATTGGTCCTATCATCCAACACAGAATGTTTCTCTCAGGTTCTTCACATTCCTGCCTCTCCCAATTTCCTGGGTCCCTTTGGAGAATAATTCAAGAGTTCCTCAGGCTGTAATAACAGCAGATTGGATGAAAAAGCAATGTTGAAAGTATGCTCCTAATTTTGTCCATAAAATATTGGAGAGCATGGGAGGGTGGAGCTGGTGTCGCGAAGACATGGCATGTGATCCCGGAGGTCTGAGATCGCTGCCGATATCCTTGCTCCTGGACGGTCCAAGTGGATCTAAACTGTCCCAAAGAGACAGTGAATGTAAAGAGTGCATCCTGTTGATCCCAGGGATATTGCAAAGTCCCTGGTAGATCCAGGAGAAGCTCTTTTTGCCAGCGGTAAAGAGGCAGCCATTAAAGCTGCTGAAATTGGGACAGCTCCGAAACAAAAGAGAACGGAAAGAGAGAGTGTGCTGGTTTGGTGAGAACTTTTTCTTTATTTTAAGACTTGAAAGGACACCCTAAGGGAAAGAAAGAATCTGTAAAAGTTTTGACAGAACTGATTAAGCGGCGATTTTAAACAGGAATGTCAAAGTGATTTTTTTTCCCTCATTGCTGGATTTTCTACACATGAACTTATATTTTGAAACTGGACTGGTTTTTTCCTCTTCTCTTTATCTATTCTTTTCTCCTTTTTGACTTTATAATATTCTAAGCCAGAAACACCCTTTTAGTTATTTTTTTAAAATATCTTTTTCTTTTTTTAATTAATTCTTATTATATTTTCCTTGGAAAATAAAAGCTAAAAAGTGAAAGCTGAAGAAACTTTGTAACACTGCCAACTAGAGGCTTGGAAATATTTTATTTCTTTTTTGACCAGACAAAGCTGAGAAAGAACTGAGACTTTTTTTCAAGGACATTGCCTGTTTGATAAGATAGAGGGGAAGAGCATGGGAGAGTATTATTGCAGGTGCTCTTCTGGGTTTCTATCAACAGCTGAAGTCTGGTGTTGAAGTTTAGGAAAAAAAAATGTGATAAGTCTTTGTAGAAGTGAGCTATAACAAGAGCCTTGGATAATTAAACAAAGTGCAGTGTGCTTTTTTTTTATTCTTTCTAAGCTGTGCTACCCCTCTTCATCAGTTTACTTTTTTTTGTAATAGCTATTTGGATTTTTGGCTCTTTGGAATTTGTCTTTCTTCTTTTTTCTTGTCTTTGGAAGTTAAATTTCTATGCCTGCTTTTTATTTCAAAGGAAAATCTTTAGTATTAATGTTTCCCTTCCTTTTTAAGGGAGTAGCCTTTTTTTTCTCTCTCCATTCCTGGTATTTTTGTCTTTCCATCTACCTCCCATATTAGGGCTGTTGTTGTTTTTGGTTTATTTTTATGCATCCTTTTATATCTAAGACCTCTTAATTGGATTAAGATGTTGAAGAACCTGAAGAATTTTTCCTTTCTTTTTTTAGCCTTTTTCTTCACTTTTTCGCCTTTTTTTAGGATTTTACAACTTTTTCTTTGTGTGTGTGTGTTTATGGTGTGTTTATGGTCTTTTCCTTCATTTTTGAATTTTTACTGTCATCTAACCAACCGATTGGATTAAGGTATACAAGAACCTGAAGAAATTTTTTCTTCTTTTTTATTTTTATTACTTTGGCTTCTTTTTTCCAACTATTTTTATTTGGAACTGCAATTGGTTATTTCACAATTGGATTAAGCTTTAGAAGAACCTGAAGATTTTGAATTGCTCAAAATGAGTAGGAAATTAACAGCTCCTGGTTCTTCAACTTCTACTTCTTCCACTCCACCATCTGGAGGACAACATTCAATACAGACAATGTTAAGGCAAGAAAAAGAACAAGAAAAAGTGACTCTGAAGGTGATTATGCAAGGAATTCAAAATATTCAAACAAGATCAGAGAATATTGAAAAGAGAACAGAGAACATTGAACAAAGAACAGGGAAAACCAATGAAAAAGTGGAGAACATCCAACAAATGATGATGAAGTATGATGAGAGACTCCAAAAAATTGAAGAAGATAAACAAAGAGACAAGAAGATTGGAGACATTGATAACAGATTAACTGTGGTTTAACAAGATAAAAGTGGTATGCTGAGATGGGAGATGGACAGATCAGAATTTTATCTTAGATTCTAAAATGTAGAGGAAGAAAAAGGACAAAATCTAGCTGAGATAATGATAGAAATATTGTCTGAAGCTTTGGAAATGACTGAAGAGAAGATGATGGATGGAATAGATGAGGTTTATCAAGTCTTCACAAGATATGCGATGAGAAATAGCTTACCAAGAGAAGTTCACATCAGATTTACAAAGAAAGCCATTAAAATGCAAATATTACAAGTGGCAAGAGAGAAAACATTGAAATACAAAGATAAGATATTATGGTCTTGAAACAAGTACCCAGAAGAGTGAGAGATGAGAAGAGAATACCGATTCTTGACCAAATTGCTACTTTAAAAAGAGGTGAATTATAGATGGCTGATTCCAGAAGGTTTAATGTTCACATGGCAAGAACAGAGATATAGAATTAACTCAATTGAGAAAGCTGAATCATTTTACATAGAATTTTTCAGAGGGGAGGAAGAGGCAGAAAAAGAAATTTCACTAACTGAATTCCAAGGGGACTCCCAAATGACGACTGAAAATGAAGAAGGTGCAGTAGGTGGAAAGGAGGAAGAAAACGTGAACCAAGATTCACGAGAGCTGTCAAACCTAACTACAAAATATAACCATGGAAGAGAAAAAATTGATTACAATTAATATAAATGAACTTAACTCAGCCATTAAAAGAGGAAAACCTTTCATAAATTGGAGAAATTAAAATTTGATATAATCTGCTTACAAGAAGTACATATTAAAAAACAATATGAACAATTGTTGATACAGCCAAAATTAGGGAAAATATTTACTTCCTTGACACAATGTAAGAAAAGAGGAGTGGTTTTATATATTAAAGAGACCATCCCAGCGAAATTGATTTATACTGATGACGACGGAAGAATATTAATGGTGGAAATAATGGACAATAATACGAAAACACTCCTGATTGCAATTTATGCCCCAAATGACAACCAGGAAGAATTCTATAAAAAAATTACATATGAAAATAATTGAATTGGACTATGTTAATATAGTTATGATGGGAGATTTTAATGGAATTGTAGACAAAAAACTGGACTATACAGCCCAGAAAACAATAAAGTAAAATAGAAAAACTCTCCCTAAATATTTTTTTAAATGGTAGATGAAATAAACTTAAAAGATACATGGAGAGAAAGAAATGCTAAAACTAAACAATACAGCTTCTACTCAAATAGACACTTATCATGGTCCAGAATAGATATGATATGGATGTCAACAGAATTGTTAACTAATATTCAAGAAATAAATATTGAAACAAGTACTTGGGCAGATCACAATCCAATGACAATTAAATGGAAAGGACAAAGAAGAAGATCTAGATGGACGTTAAATAATACTATTTTAAAGGAAAAAGACTTCACACAGTGGATGGAGAAAGAACTGGTCTTTTTCTTTGGAGAAAACAAAAAAGAAGATACATCAATCCAGAATGTATGGGATATAATGAAGGCACATGCCAGAGGCTTGATAATAGACTATACAAGGAAAACAAATACCATGAAAAGATTAGCCTCTAAGGCATTAGAAGATGAGTATAAAGGACTTGAAAAAGAGCTGCAGAAAATGCCACAGAAAAAGGACATTAAGTTAAAAATGGATATAACCAGACATAAAATGGGTCTAATAGAAAAAGCAGAATTAGCACAAAAAATTAGAGGTGCTAAACAGAACTACTTTGAAGATGCAAATAAACCAGGTAGATGGTTAGCATATAAATTGAGAAAGGAAAAAGAATCAAGGAAAATATTGCAATTAATAGATGACCAAGGCCAAGTTTGCTATGGTAGTAAAGAGAAGAAGGAAATCATTCGAGACTATTATGGGAAACTATACACACAAGACAATATTGGTGAAGAAAGAGTTAAACAGTATTTACAGAATGCTAATTTACCCCAAATACCTAAAGAGATTGAAAAAATGTTAGAAAGCAATAAAACGATGATGGAGTTAACTGAAGCACTTAAGAAGCAAAATAATGGAAAGGCACCAGGCCCAGATGGACTTCCGGCAGAATTTTACAAAACATTACAAGAATCATTGAACTTTCCATTGCTAGAAGTTATGAATGAAGTTATGTTAAAGAAGAGGATATCTAAATCATGGTCAGAAGCTTATATCACATTTATTCCAAAAGAGGAGACCGATCCATTACAAATCAACAACTATAGACCTGTTTCTCTACTAAACGCAGATTATAAAATCTTTACTTCAATATTGGCAGAAAGACTTAAAAAATACTTAAATAACTTTATCCATCCTGATCAAAATGGATTTCTGCCAAAGAGACAAATTAAAGACAATATGAGAGTAATCTTAGACACTTTGGAATACTATGAGGCACATCCTGAAAAACAAATGGCTCTGATATTTCTAGATGCACAGAAGGCATTTGATAATGTGAATTGGTGATTTGTGTTATTACTGCTGGAACAGATGGGCTTTGCTAGAAAATTTATTCAAGCAATAGAAGCTATATATCATAAGCAGACGGCAAAGGTAATGATAGAGGGAGAACTGACAGATTCTATCGATATAAGAAAAGGAACAAGACAAGGGTGTCCACTATCACCTTTGTTGTTTGTGTTAACTTTGGAAGTGCTAAATAGAAATATTACAGATGAAAAGAATATAAAAGGGATGAAAATTAAAAAGGAAGAATTTAAGTTGCAAGCATTTGCAGATGATCTGGTTTTTATCTTAGAAGACCCACTAGAAACAGCATCAAAACTGATAGAAAAGATAGAGACATATGGAAAGGTGGCTGGTTTGAAAATAAATAAAGATAAGACAAAGATCTTGACAAAGAATATGCTATCAAGACAAAAGGAAGAACTGGCAGACCTATTGAAAATTCAGGTCACGAATAAGATCAAGTACTTAGGGATACATTTGACAACAAGATGCAGTACACTAAAAGAGAATAATTATATCAAACTTAAACAGCAGATAGTGCTTGATTTGGCAAAATGGGAAAATTTATAACTGTCATTAATAGGGAGAATATCAACAATCAAGATGAATATATTACCCAGAATTTTATATTTGTTTCAAACAATTCCAATTAGGCTTGGGAAAGACTATTTTAAAGATTTAAATAAAATTGTGTTGAAATATATATGGCAAGGTAAGAAAGTGAGAATAAAGTTAAAACTTTTGCAAGATGCTAGAATAAGAGGAGGATTTGGTTTGCCTAATTCGGAATTGTATTACCAAGCTACAAATTTGATGTGGGTTAAGGAATGGATAACATTAAGAAATACTAGATTGTTGACATTAGAAGGACATGATCTGTTGTTGGGGTGGCATGCTTTTTTATGGTATAAAGGAACGAAAACACAGGGGTAGTTTAGAAGACATTATATACGGGAGTCTCTGTGGTTAAACTGGGAGAAGATTAAAAGACAATGTTATTTGAAAATTCCAGTCTGGCTATCGACTGTTGAAGCATTTTCTTATCCTATAATATACAAAAAGGAACAAATAGTTAGATATGGTGAAATATTGAATGAAAAGGGTGAACTTAAATCTNCTAGAGGAATAAGGTATAAAGATGAATTGGTTTTCATATGCACAAATACATTCAAGGTATGATAAAGATTCTAAAACAGAAGGTTTCTATGATAAACTGACTGATTTAGATAAGATTTTGACAGGTACTGATGAAAAGGTGATTAAAAAATTGTATGGATATTTATTAGAAATTAAACTAGAAGAAGAACAAGTTAAAGAAACTATGATTGCTTGGGGGAAGAATTTTGGATATGGGATTGATCTAGAGAAATGGCAAAAATTGTGGTCTCAAAATTATACAATGACAATGTCAACAGCATATAAAGAAAATTTGTATAAGATGTNATTGGATGGATATTTGTTAGAAATTAAACTAGAAGAAGAACAAGTTAAAGAAACTATGATTGCTTGGGGGGAAGAATTTTGGATATGGGATTGATCTAGAGAAATGGCAAAAATTGTGGTCTCAAAATTATACAATGACAATGTCAACAGCATATAAAGAAAATTTGTATAAGATGTTTTACAGGTGGCATTTCCCCCTGACAAGAATAGCAAGAATGTTCAAAAATAAATCCAAAAAATGTTGGAAATGTCATCAGATACCTGGCTCATATTACCATATGTGGTGGACTTATGCGGATGCTAAAAATACTGGACTAAAATCCACACATGGTTGGAAAAAATGACAAAAAAACATATAGATTTGAAACCAGAGATATTTTTATTGGGAATTTTACCTGAAATATATAGTAAAGACTTGAAATACCTGATTGTAAATGTATTAACAGTGACTAGGATTGTATTTGCTAAAAATTGGAAAAATGAGAAAATACCATCACAGGAGGAAATCATTAAGAAAATATTGGAATGTGCTGAAATGAGTAGATTAACATTTGAAATTAGAGAACAAGATGATAAACAATTTTATAAAATTTGGGATCTATTCTATCAATGGTTAGACAATAAAATATAGTAATGAAATATGTAGACTTTTAGAAAATAATAAATATATAAAGATGTATTCTTTTCTTATTATATCTACAAAATGATTCTAGGATAGATCTGGGATGATAATATGAATTGACATAAAACAAATTAAGTAAAATATTATCATTTTGTAAAACATGAATGAATAAAAGTATAGTCAAATGATTGATTAATAATGATATTAATGTATTTAATATTTGATTGGAAATACAAGATTATATACAATGTAATTATAATTGAAGACTATGAAATGGAAGCACAAAACAATTTGTAAACCAATCAGCACACTGTATGTACATATATGGAAGATGACTTGATGTTTTTATGTTTTGTTCGTTTATGTTTGTTTTAAAAACCAATAAAAAATTTTTAAAAAAATATTGGAGAGCATGGCATTCTTTGAGAGCTTGTCTCTGCTTTTTTCCCTGCCATGCAGGCAAAATCATGAATTTAAGAAACAGCCTTGTAATCCTTCAATGACTTTTGAAAGGCTCCTGCTAAGTTTTTCTTGTTTGGTAGCCAGCTCCTGTACCTTTAACAACTGCCTGACAAAGGCAAATGTGGCAGATCCATCACTTTTATATTCATGCTGGGAATAGTTTTGCTTTGCTTAATTTCTTCAGGCCGCAGTAAAATGCATGGGAGAGAAAAAATGCCAAAAAGAAAAGGGGGGGAAGTAACAATTTGAATTTCTGAACAGAAAGAATACTGATGATGCAGAATTTGCAATGGTCCAAAAAAAAACAACAACAGCACTGGCAGGAGAAGTGATTGAAGGAATTTTGCTGTCCGTTAATGCTTGTCTGATACCAGAAATTATTTATTTGTATTCCACATTTACTATTTTTTATAAATGACTAAAGGGCAGCGAAAATATCCAACACATCTTTCTCCTCCTATTTTCCTTCCCCCTCCACAAAAACCGTGTGAGTTGGTTGGGCTGAAATTGAGTGAATAGCCCAAAGTCACCCATCTGGCTTTCACAGCGAGGCAGGACTTGAACTCAGGGCCTTCCGCTTTATAGCCTGGCGCTTCAACCACTCAACCAAGCTAGCTCTTGTAAGAATTTAGCCTTCGCCTGGCTGTACTATTTGCTAATTTAATCAGTTGTGCAACTACACTCAGGAATCTTGAATATAATGGTGGTTTTTGTTCGTAACACCCACTAAACTCCAAATTTCCTTAATGAGAAATATCAGAATTTGGGCAAGGAAAATCCTGCATGCAAATTTACTTATTTATTTATCCGTTAGTTCTGATGCCTCAAAATTGACTCAAAGCAAGAAGAAATCAGGGTAGCTCACAAAAGTAAAAGCAACATAATAATAAAAAAACAATTTTCAATAAACTAGACTGGAACAAATTACAAAAACAAGAATGAAACAAGTTTAAGAATGCAATTCAGACCACATATCAAATCATAAAACTTCCCAAAAAAGGAGTCCCATCCACCCTATTCTAAGACCTTGGAAATTATATTGCGCTCTGGATATAAGATTTCTTGAGTCTGTTCACCAGAACTGTGGTCATACAGGAATCTTTGACAGTGCAAGGTTTTGTGAGAGGAACCAGCATCAATTCTGATTTTTCTTGGTTGATGAGATAGTTAAGCAACACTATTAACATTCTAAGATCAAAATTAAAAAATGATGTACACAGTGGATTCAAGAGGCAGTCCAAATGCAAGTCCAATCTAAATTCAAGATGAACAAAGTTCACCATTGATTGAAGGGCAGGCAATAAGCATTTTCAGGGTTCGAAAAAGCATGTCAGTTTCCAAGATCATGTCTTAAGATGAGGACCAGAAGTGGTATTCAGCAGGTTCTGACCAGTTCTGGAGAACCGGTAGTGGAAATTTTGAGTAGTTTGGAGAACCGGTAATGGAAATTTTGAAAATTCGGAGAATCGGTAGCAGAAATTTTGAGTAGTTCAGAATACCACCTCTGACTGGCCCCACCTGCATCTATTCTCTGCCTCCTGAGTCCCAGCTGATCAGCTGGGTCTTCTTTTGTTGCCCTGACAGGAGAACAGAGCTGGAAAGCAGGTTAGTGGGGTGGGGAGGGAATGGAGATTTTACAGTATCCTTCCCCTGCCATGCCCACCAAGCCATGCCCACCAAAGCACACCACACCCACCAAGCCATGCTCACAGAACCGGTAGTAAAAAAAATTGAATCCAACCACTTATAAAGACACAAACAATGCCTCAGTGGCGCAGTGGTTAGAGTGATGTACTGCAGGCCACTTCTGCTGACTATCGGCTGCCTACAATTTGGCAATTCAAATCTCACCAGGCTCAAGGTTGACTCAGTCTTCCATCCTTCTGAGGTGGGTAAAATGAGGACCCAGATTGTTGGGGGCGATATGCTGACTCTGTAAAATAGCTTAAAGATGGCTGTAAAGCCCAGAAAGTGATATATAAGTCTCAGTGCTATTGCTATTCATCAGACCAGGCTTGAATGAAAGTTTTTCCAAATAAGAATAATCTGAAGATCCAACCCCCTCCTTTCTAGTCCAGTGTAGCCAGATCTGATTGTAGACATCAGACAACCTCAAAGTCATGCACAGTAAGTCTTCTCTTCGAAGTCACTGTCCATGCTTCTCCATCTTTGACATTCAACAAAATGTAGGCAGTCCAAAGTCGACAAATGACAGAGTCTACCTGTAGGGAAACAACAGCAATACAGTATTATTTTGCCTCCTTTCTGATGGTAGGATCTGGTTTCTCAAATTCAGATCCATCTAAAGTTCTGATGAAGATTTACACATTGAGAATACAACATGCTGCTGAAGGTTTAAACTAGAAGACCTCCAAAGTCACTTCCAACTCTGATGTTCTATGTTATATAAGAACTTTAGGAGTAGAGCAATGGTGGGATTCAATTTTTTTTACTACCAGTTCTGTGGGCATGGCTTGCTGGGTGTGGCAGGGGAAGGATACTGTAAAATCTCAAGTCAGAGGTGGGATTTGCCAGTTCTCGGAACTATTCAAAATTTCCACTACCAGTTCTCCAGAACTGGTCAGAACCTGCTGAATACTACCTCTGGAGTAAAGCTATCGTTGACTTACGACCACAATTGAGCTCAAAATATCTGTTGCTAAGCAAAACATTTGTTGAGTTTTATCCCATTTTACACCCTTTCTAGCCACATTTGTTGAGTGAATAACTGCAGTTGTTAAATTAATAATGCAGTTATTAAATGAATCTGGCTTCCCCTTTGACTTTATGTGTCAGAAATTCTCAAATGGTGATCACTTCCTATTGATTCCACTGTGAATATCTATTTTTATATTCATGGTTATGAATATCACCAGTTTTGACAGTGATGGTTTTGTAACTGTCATAAATATGAATCAGTTGCCCAGCATCTGAATTTGGATCACATGACCACAGGGTTATAAATTTGAAAAATGATTATAAGTCCTTTTTTTCAATGCCATTGTAAGTTCGAACAGTCACTAAACGAAATTGTTGTCAGTCAAGGACTACCTATAATTGGACCTGAGACACAAAAGGCCCTGGAGTAAATTTCTTGCAGGTCCTAGAATGGGATCAGTTGGTATCTCATATAAGAATCATCAAGTGTCTCTTCCTGCAATCTATGAAACAGAATGGGGAAAGAGAAAAAGAATGGAAGGAAGAGAGAAAGAGAGAAACACAGTAGAGATACCATCGAGAGAAAGAGGGAATGAAAGAAAGTAGTTCTGACAACTTATCCTAGCCAGCAGAAGATTCCTTCTTAAGCAATGTGGTTTTACACCCCTCCTATACTTGACCTTCTCTTTAATAGCAGCCAGCCATAAATAAGGAATACAAGAATGGTATGGCATTTTACATTACTTGTTCTCAGACTGTAGTGTGGATATATTGCCATATTACATGGATATTTCATTCTCTTTTTATGGCTAATAGCCATGAAAGCTGACAGCCTTCTCTTTTGAAATTTTACATTTGATTGTTCCATCACTTTTTTTCTCACTTTATTAATGCTTTTGGAAACAGAACAGAACAGAACTTCTTTGATTGGGCATATTGGTGAATAATATTTGTAATGTCCAGGGACAGATGAATTACATCCCAAGCTAAAGATATTCTGCCCTAATCTTTATATATCAACTACATAGAAAGGTAGTAGAACAGTAGAACAACAACCTGTATGTAACTTGAGAAAAATGTAGTAGATTATGGGGATGCAGTAGATGTAATTTATCTTGATTTTGTAAAAGTGCTTAGCAGAACATCCCACAATATTCTGATAGGAAAACGAGTGGTGTAGTTTGATTATATGAAAATTAAAGGGTGGCTTGATCATGATGAAAATATATTCCATTATTTTTCATTAATCTGGAGAGAGCCATTGATGAAGCGCGAAAGATCGAATTCACATGTGCGGCTGCAATTAAACTGATTTATTGCTATTGATGCTTATATTCAAGAATCTTCTCAACTAAAAATTAGCACCTAAGAGTTAGATAAGGAAATAAGTCAATAGAATGCAAGGGTCAATGGAATTCAACATAGTCTTATTGTGACTATGTAGGGACTCTAAGCTGATTTCTCTTTGACTCCAGCACCCAGGTTCTGCCACTCCTTCCCCTACAAACTCCCAGCCCACAGATTGGATGTGTCATATGCTGGCCACACCCATGCCTGGTTTAGCAAAAGGTAAAAAAAGTCTCAATACATCACATGATGCCGCCATGATGGTGTGAGTTTGATACCCCTGCCCTACATTATCAACTGCACAGGATTCAGTCCCAGACCCTCTATTATTCAGTTTTATTTTTAGAAATACATTTTATTAAGTTTCATTATGAGATAAGCATATCGGGAAAACATTTTTTTTTTTAATGAGAGATAGAAAAGGTGCAGAGAAAAAAAGTGATAGCTTTCAATTTTTTTTAGTGCAGTAGAATGCAAACCAAAAAAACCCAGTCTCAGTTTTTGCTTTATATTTCACGACATTTTAAGCCATTTCCCTTGGTTGCAAAAGCATTCTAATCATCAAAGCCTAAAATCAAGGTTTCTTTTCTTTTTTCTTTTCAGTTTTATTAACAATTTCAGAGAAGAAGCTAAATACTTAGGGGCTTTGCAGATGACACATTGACTGGGTTAGTTTAAAAATATAGAAAAATGATAGAAAAAAGATTCAAAAGGAATTTAACAGGTTAAAAATGATCTGATAATAATAGAATTCAGTTTAATAGAGACAAGTGAAATGTTCTTTAAAGGTAGACCTCAATTTATGACCAACAATTTAGCACAAGATTTCTGTTATTAAGGGAAACATTTGTTAAGTGAGTTTGGCTTGCCCCATTTTTACGACTTTTCTTGCCACAGTTGTTAAGTGAATCATGAAAGTTGTTAAATTAGAAACATGGTTATTACGTGAATCTGGCTTCCCCACTGACTTTGCTTCGTCGCAAAAGGGGACATTGCAATTGTCATAAGTATGAGTCAGTTGCCAAGCACCTGAATTTTGATCACATGACTGTGGGAATGCTGCAGCGGTCATAAATGTGAAAAATGGCCATAGGTCACTTTTTTCAATCCTGTTGTAACTTTGAACGGTCATTAAATGAACTGTTGTAAGTTGAGGACTATCTATACTTGCTTTAAAAGTCCAAATATATAAGTATTAAATGCAGATTACCTTGCCTAACAAGCTGACAATAATACTAATAAACAATATCTTAGAACAATAGACAATTGCAAATTGAATATCAGTCAGGAATATGATCAATTTTAGGTTGCATTAAAAAAAAGGATATATTTCAAATAACAGGAAGTAAATGTTACACTTTAGTATTTGTCAGATTCCCATCTGGAATAACCTGTCCAGTTCAGGATATTACATTTTAGCAAAATAAATATTCAAAGGATTGGAATAGAGAAAGGAAATAAACATTATCAGGAGAATAGAAATGTCAATAAAAATGAATAGTTGGTTTTTATGATATAACTTCAACATGCTATTTTTTCTTTGTCATATTTATTTTGCTTTCTTGTTCAAGCACTCTTTTGCTAATTAAAAAAAACAATAAAAATACATTTTAAAAAACTACCAGCAATTTCTACTCACCTATGTACTGACGTTGTCATCTGGACTGGTATTGAAACATCTTTAGGGAAAGAGACAAAGTTCAAAAAACAAGGACCCAACAATTCAACCCTGACCCACTGTACATTTATTGTCTACTATTGACTGTGGTCTATGGGTCACAGTTAGGGGTGTGATTCAACTGGTGTAACAAACAGTTTGTTGGATGTGCTCTTTGCACACATGCAGAGAGTTTGCTACTGACCTTCTCCTGCAATCCTGCAATCACCCTGTGTGTTAAAAAGCTGATGCGCGGCAATTCGCTGTGTCACACAAAGCAGTTGAGCTGGAAGACCAGGAAATAAAGGTCAGAATAAAGCCGGTGTCAGCATTCCAGCAAACCTCCATTCCAACCAATAAATCCGAGACAGACATCTCTCCAAGGATCCTTTATTTGGATAGTAACTGGTACATCTGTGGAATCCCGAATCTGAAAGTTTTGGGCTTCCTTGCAAAAGTAAAAACTACAAATCCACCCCCCCCATTACCCATCATTACATCACCTGGCCCAATCACCACCCATCCCAAAGTAAGATTTCCATTTCATTACGCTCCATGACCTTGAACCAGCAAAATAATTTTATTTTGTCTAACTAGATAAACTCAAAGGAATTCCCCCCCTCTCACTTTCTCAGGCTGAACTGTGGCAGCGTGGGAGCATCGAATCTCAATATGGCTTCGAAAGCTGACAGCCGGGGCAGATGGGCAGGCCCAACAGCTGAGCAAACCGGTTTGCTCCTAGATGATCCTTGGAGCTATCGGTTGGGCTGAACCATGCCGAACCAGTAGAATCCCACCTCTGATCACAGTTTGACATTCATGGATATCCTGGACTACAAAACTCTGTGTGACCACTAGATGGCAGGGATGAGATACAGGAAATTCCAGTGTTTTGCTGCCATCTAGCCATTATCTGAAGTCTTTGCAGCCCCGATGTGTCAATTTTGTTTAAAAAAAAAATCAACTGCTATGTGCAATCTGAAGACAGACAGAATGGACTTGTTTAGCTTTGAAAAGAGAAGGCTGAAGTGGAGGAATGCCATATATCCTTTTAAATGTCATGCAGGAGCAAGTCAAGACCAGCTCTCCTTCAAAACACAGGAAGAAAATAATGCATTTAAATTGCTGGAAGGGAGAGTACAATTAAATATCAGGGGGGAAAACCCTAACAGGAAAAGCAGCCAAAACAGCAGAACCAATTACACAAGAAGGTGGTAGCTTCCATTTACTAGTTATGTTCAAGCAGAGGATCGATAGGGATTTGTTGTTGATCCTTTAATTTTTATTCTTGCAATGAACGGAGGGGTTGGAAGGATGCCTAAATGGCTTCTTCCAACACTATGATTCTATACACCCTAATAATACCTTTCCGAAGCCATTTAAGCTAGAGGCCATCCCTGTCATCTCTGGTGCTGATTTCCACCCAATGATTTTCCAGGGTTTGAAGCAGCCATCCTTTAACATAGATTAAAGGGGGTGCTGTTTTTTACCACTCTGCCTGTAAGGATTCTGGGAGATGGGAGATTTTTAGTTCAACAATAGAAAGAGATGCTCAGCTGGAGGAAACAGCAAATTGTATACCTAAAGAAAGACAATTTAAATCCATAGCAACATACCAAGAACAAACCCTCTGTTATGTCCCTACTTGAAATCCCCGTGTTTTGATTGGCTAAAACACGGGGATTTCTCATTGGCCAAGCAGACCAC
>BHEV01010477.1:0-20014 GCA_004319985.1 Emydocephalus ijimae
GAATTCTGGGAGTTTGAAGTCCACAAGTCTTAAACTTGCCAAGTTTGAAGACCCTTGGACTAGACACACCAGTTCCTGCAACTGTTCATCATATATTTTAGCCTCCTGTGCCCTAATCATCTTTGTTTCTCTTTTCTGCACCCTTTTTAGAATCTCAACATTTTTTTTTGTATCATGATAACCAAAACTGGATGCAGTGTTCCAAATGTGATGTTATCAAGCCATCACTTAAGAGGGTTAAGAGGAAATGGAAAATCAAATACCCATAGGGTAAAGTTTATTTGAATGATGCCTTTATTGCATGACCTAGAACAAAATAATATCTGGGCGCAGGATCAGTTTCTCATTTCTACTAACTAGTACATCTTTGTGCTACTTATTAAAATGCAAATGTGTTACATTTGCATTTTAATGTCCACTTATTTAATGTTGCACTTCTGAACTAAATGTGAACTCAAATGCCTACTCTTTCAAATTTTGCAGTTCTCTGAATTTTTCAATCTAGCCCTCCATTTTTTAGAAGTACATATTCGAGAAAGGAAAAAAAAAGAAAAAAAGAACACTCCTGAATCATTATATTTAGAGGAAAAACACTAGCATTGATCACAGTTGTCAAATTCAGTTTCTGTTTCTTGTATTTTCTTAGTAGATTTATTTAGTTTGAGCTCTGGGAAGTTTTAAATGTGCATACAGAAATCTGTGATATCTTATTGCAAGCAATTATCTCAATATGCCTATGTGATGTTTACCAGAAAACACCATAGGTTTGTCAAGGGGAAAAAAAGATATATCTTACCAAATTAATCTTATCTTTATCTTGGGCCCTCTTCCTCTCTTTGACACTTCTTAATGGATGTTGGGAATGCTATGCCAGTAATATATCTTCATTTCAGAAAAGTGTTTGATAAAACATGGCATTTCATTTGAAAATCTAATTATGTATGGACCACCAGATGTTAACATCAAGCGATCCCCATTGAACTGGAGAGAACTATTAAATAGTTATCTGGAAGTTTTAAGAAGAGATTGGACAATCATTTGTCTGTAATGGTATAGGGTTTCCTGCCTAAGTAGAGGGTTGGAATAGAAGACCTCCAAGTCCTTCTAACGATGTTATTCTATTTCTGTCTGTCTGTCCATCATCTGTCTATTTGTCTGTCCATCATCTCCCTGCCTATCTATCTATCTATCTATCTATCTATCTATCTATCTATCTATCTATCTATCTATCTATCTACTGTATCTGCCTGCCTGCCTGCCTGCCTGCCTACATACCTACGGTCAGTCTGTGCTCCCTTCAAATCCCAAGAAAGAAATACTCTGACTCCATGGGTAGAGCAAAGTATCCTTTTACTGGAAAATAAAGTGAAAGCTACAGATTTAATTCCGAATCTGAGAAATTGGCGGGCAATTCATGTATACAAAGGAATGGAAATGCTCCCCCCCCAAAGTCCAAAATACTCTTCCAATTAAAAGTTCTGAATATGATCATGTGGCCTTCTCTAGGTGATGATGAGGCTTCTGTCAATTGACCTTGACATATTTTGATAAAAGTTCGCAGTTGCGCAAAAGGGGACAGAAGCTAGCCAAGAAATGGAAAGTTAAAGAAAGGAATCCCCCCTCCCCTCGCTAACCCCGCAAAGGAATGCAAAACACCTCCAGCTTTCTTCCCCTCCAAGTTCCCCCTCCCTCGTTGCTAATGACAGCCAAAAGAAATAGATTGGCATAGCAGCAGAGAAGCAATAATTAGAGTGCAGAATATACATATTATGGAAGATATCTTGAGGTTGACATCTACAAACCTACCTATTTTCTCTGGAAGAACTGAAAGTTTTGAAGAAGAAATTAGATGATGATTTGTCTGAAATGATGTAGGGTTTTCTGTCTGAGCAAGGAGTTGGGCTAGAATACCTCCAAGGTCCCTTCCAACTCTATTATTCAATTCTAAATGGGGTTGCAAAAAGATGCATTCTTGACTTCAGTAATCTTAAATGTTTTTATTCATAACTTGGATGGAGGAAAAACCACAAGGCATTCTTTACTGTTGTACAATCTTGGATAAGTTGTAGATGGGGGCTATATACCCATCCTTCCACAGCCTCTCCTATGGACTGAAGCAACTATGGCTATCAGCTATGCCATTCCCATGTTGAACAGAATGAAGATAAATTGCTCTGGAGCATTGGTTTATTGGTCTTATGATTCTGGGTTTCCTTCCACCTGCCCGCTCAGTTATGAAGGCAAACTCTTGAACAATAATGATCCTGAATTTTTTTTCAAGGAAGGATCTTAAACTTTGACTCAGAGTAGTAGAGAATTCATGGATTACCTGATTTTATCTGAAGTCATTTTGTAAGTGGATCATTTAAAAAAAAATGACCACGTTTCCCCCAAAATAAGACCCAGTCTTATATATTTTTGCCACCAAAAAAGGTATCAGGTCTTATTTGGAGGGGATATCTTCCATTGACTTACCTTGTAACAGTGGCACCAACACCCTGCCCAGCCAACACCCATTTCTTCTGTGGCCGCTAGCGCATGTTGCTCCACCCCACCCTGGCCTCCATTTCACTTTCAGAGGCCTTCAGGAAAGACCTCTGCATCTGAGAAACAGGCTCCGGATTGACATGCATGGGGGCCCCGACCTTGTTTCACCATGAGAGGCCTTCCAGAAAGAGAAATGAGGTCCGGATTGACGCATGTGTCCCCCCTGGCCTCCATTTCACCATGAGAGGAATTCAGGAAAGGCCTCTGCAGCCAATAACAGAGCTCTGGATTGGTGAGGATGTGCAAGGCCTGGTGTCAGGGCTCTGGTAGTTACCCCAATTAAATCATGAGTCTTGAACCCAACTTCCAAAACTTCAAAAGGATTTATTGGGAGTTAACATGTCCGGGACTGCCTGAGTGTAACTGACTCTGAGACACATAATTCATTGTCACCCACGACCCTGATTTTCCCCCACCCCCTGGGTGTATCATAATTCATATTCTCCAAAGGGACACATCCATAGTCAAGAGTCATCAATCATACTCTCCACTGAGAATTTTGCACGGCAGAAATTTTCGTCACCTGGAAACTATCTATGAAAACATCCATGGAATGCAGTTTTGGTTTTGCAAGCTGTTGCACTTTCCCCCCCTTTCTATTGGCAACTCTAAAAAGACCAAAGAAATATTTTATGAGTTGACACCTGGTAAGTAGAGAAGCTCCACCTCACCATCCCCACCCTAGCTTAATTTTTACCCATATGCCTTACCCTGCACCCTGGAGTGGGCAATTCTTAATTAGGGTTTATTTTATGGGGTAGGGCTTATTTTGGGGATAGGGCTTATTTTGGGGAATAGGGCTTGTATTGGTTGCATGTGTAAAAATCAAACTAGGATTTACTATCAAGGTAGATCATATTTTTGGGGAAACACAGTAGATGGAGAGGTTGTCAGCTGGGTACTGAAAGTTTTGCAAGCTTTCCAAAGGGACAACAAGGCTGGAGAAAAAAAAAAGATATTTGGGATTGTGCAGGAAAGAAGACCTGACCTTGAGTAAAGTTACCAACAGTTATAATGGGGAGAAGGAAGGAAGGAGTTATTAAGAAAGGACTTGGAATAGAGATGATAAGTCCAGAAATTGAAGCATGCATGAGAAAGAAAGCTCAAATTACCTCCCTTGCTTTTGTTAATGTAAGATGGGGTGGGCAGACATTTGGACAAGCTCCCAAGATTGAGGTCAACTTTTTGAAGTTGTCTGGGTCAAGAAATAGACATTGCAGGGATTTCAGGAATATTGCTTCTTGTAGCTTGTTGTAGGGTAAAAATAACAGAATCTTGAAACTGTAACTTCGGGTTTTAGTCAGGTTTCATTCAGTAGTGATATAACCCAAGAACAGGGAAACCAAGCATGGCTGGTGAGCATTTATCCAAGTTTGAGATGATTGTTTGGGCAGGTTCATGGGATTAGTGTGGGTGGAGCATCTTTATTCGTAAAATCCTTGCCATGATCAGTAAATCTCAAAAATTATTTAGTAGAAATCAAATTTCTCTGCATCTTCTTCCTCTAAGATGTTTTACAACATGCACTGTAAAATTGTAATAAAATATTATTGTAATAAATTAGCATTAATTTCCAGTTTTCAGCAAAACCAGTCCATAACAAACTATTGGTTCACTTAAAAATTCTAGAGTTTGCTGAACAACCAACACAAAAAAGGTTGCAAAATAAGATTGGTCACATGGATGACAAATTTTACAACAATCACAATTTATGACTTTTACAGGCAAGCTTCATTATCATCATAAAACAAAGATTACTTTTATCAGCATACAGTTCCTCTTTCAGTGTTATCAGTTCACAACAGAAACCAAACAAAGACACTCCCCCAAATGATATGGCAGGGGGTTGGACTAGAAGACCTCCAAAGTCCCTTCTATCATGCCCCTGTTGGAATCTGATTCTGAGGGGGAGGTCGACCAGCTGACAGAGAGTGGGGCTGTGGCTCTAGAGGATGTGGAAGAAAGTGGGGAAGGGCACAGTCTGGCTGGGCATTCAGAGGAAGACCCAGGCCCACCTGCTCTTCATCCTAGGGCATGCAGGGAGGAATGGATAAGGGAGCAACATGAGTTCTGTGGATTACGATGGAGAAAAGGGCCCTGATTCCCTTCATTAGCTGTAGCCAGAAAAACAGGATTTTAAAAGGGCATTTGCGCACAGCACCTTGCTGGAAGCAAAGTGTGCATTATCTTTGTTTGTCAGATCTTACCTGGGTTCTGGTGTCCTCTCAACTGTGTGTGTGTTGTTATCTTTTGAAGTCTGCAATTCTTTATCCTGCCCTGTCTCCTTAATTGCTGCAGCGTGGTTTGTGTTGGTTGTTATTTATAATCTATATGTACTTTGGGTCCAGAGGGAATTTCTTCCCTTTAAAAACTGTTCTTCGGAAAGTTTTTTCTCTAGCCGATGATAACTGGATATTGGGGGCCAAGTTGGAAGTATTAAAAGGCCTTTACCTACTTTTGTGACTTTGTTGCTTTTGTGCCATGCCCCAGGCCATTACACCTTCCAACCTTATGATTCTATGTTCTATGCTCTATGAAGCCCATCATTTTTTTCCATCCTGTTGAGAAGAAATAGATAAGAAAATACCACACTCTTTCAAAACATGAAGTCCACCATGTTTATTTATTTAACATTTACGTTTCATTCAAATGATGCTGAAGTGCATCTGGCAACTTTATTTTCTAGGTTGACCTTGCATAAGACTTTTTTTTTTTAATGCTGAAATAAAGCCCCTTTGAGTCATGATAAATCAATAAATTTGCTATCCCACCTGGCATTTATGAGAATGAGGCTATGGAGGAAGCTATGAATCCAGAGCGGTGATTAAAAATCGTATTGTGTTCGTGGACACTTCCACATGGGATCAGTTTTTTTTTTTTTAATTTGTTTTGATTTTTTTTTTCATTCTCAAAAGAAGGATTGTAAGTCCACCTTTGATGTGAGCAGTCTGTATTTTGGGGAAATAACGAAATAGCAAAATTGGAAGGGATCATGCAGATCATCTAGTACAACCCCCAGCTCAGGCAGGAGATGCTCTACCATTTCTGACAGATGACTGTCCAGTCTCTTTTTGAAAGCCTTCAGTGATGGAGCACCCACAACTTCTGGAGACAAGCTGTTCCATGGGTTAATTCTTCTCACGATCTGGAAATCTCTCCTTAGTTTAGGTTGCTTCTCTCCTTGATCAGTTTCCATCCATTGTTTCTTTTCCTGCCTTAATGCATTTCTTCTCTTTCCAGGATTTTAATCAGTTATATTGGTTGGAATGGATTGAAGGGAATATATGTAGCTGAGGGCTGAATTGTGGGATCCCTGGTAGTCTCCGATCTTTGTTTTTTTGCAGAGGTTTCATGACCAAGGTAGATAATATTATCTGGGCTAGCAGGGAACGGACAAATCCCCCATATAATTAGAGAGAAAACTCAATTCCCTTCTAGAACCGATGATGTTACCTAGTTGGGTCATGAAACCTCTGCAAGAAAACAATTAAGCTCAGAGAGCTCATATAAAAGTTGATCTGGTCCATAGGTAGGTTTCTGAACTCAACACTAAAGGGGATTTTTAAAACAAAATCCACAATTGCAGGATCAGTAATTCTGTGCCAATTAAATATGTTTTCATTTAGTCAATAAAATGAGTGTAGGAACAAATTATTGGAATGCAATCTGTTGACTGATGGTCCAGGAGATGACCTCCTCAGGAATATGAAGGGACCTCCCCCTCTTCCTTCATGCCTTCTCTTCTTTCATCTCCTCTCCTTCTTTCCTTTCCTTTCATTTCCTCTCCTCTCCTTCCCCTACTTTTCCTTCCTTCTTTCTTCCTTCCCTCCCTCCCTTTCATCTACCTCCCTTCCCTTTCCTTCATTCCCTCCCCTCCCCTTCCTCCCTTCTTTCTATCCATCCATCTCAAAACCAAACCAAACTGATGTTTGATTTGGTGATCCAGTCCATACTTTCAAAACTGCAGCTGGGCTGGATTCATTTGCTTTAGGCCATCACCACAAGATTGATGAAGACTCTGTCCTTCTAAACTATGAACTGAAACTGCTTCTGTGACTCCCCTTGCCAGCTTCTCCATGTCTCTAACTGTCCTAATAGTTATCAACTTGCTCTTAATCATTAACTTAAATTTCCCCTTTGCTGCACCCCATTCCTTCTTGTTCTGACCTTGGTGGCTAATTATGATAATTGCCCCCTGCTTTCATTACTACATTTCTTTATGTATCTGGAGCATGCCTGAGCTCAGGACATGAGGTGGCATCTTAATATCAATTACCTCCAGAATTTGGGAGGAGGAAGAAGCATGAAATTCTTCTGTTGAATATTATAAAACGATAGATAGATAGATAGATAGATAGATAGATAGAGATAGAGATAGAGATAGAGATAGAGATAGAGATAGAGATAGAGATAGAGATAGAGATAGAGATAGAGATAGAGATAGAGATAGAGATGTTCGTAGATTTTCATGGGTACAGGTGTGTAGGTCTAGGTGTGTTCGGGTCTTTTCCCATGTAAGATTAAGAGTATCTTGGTGACGTTTCAGCAAGGTCCCACTCACCATCCTCAGGCTGGTGCTTTCGGCATCGTGCCAGTGCAAGCAGTGTGTGATCGGAGCTACCGTCTCTCTATAAATACTGGTGGTGGGGGCTGGTGTGCTGAGCTGGTTGGGTGCACTACTGCACACACACACACACACACACACACATATTTGTTTTCTTAAGTTTTCACGGGTACTTACATGTATGGTATTCAGCTTTGTTCGGGTATTTTCCCATGTCATTATAGTTGTGCTTTTAAAGTTGTAGCAACGTTTCGGCAGAATCTCATCTGCCATCATCAGGCTTCTGTATTGTGTTCAGCTGTGAGCCAGACTTTCACAGCCATTTCAGGTTTAAATTTGGGGGTAGCCTACTGCTGTGCCAGAATGGGTTTTTCTTCATCCTGATTGGTTGGGAGTCTTGGTCTGTGTTTATTGGTCTTGGAGTTTGCTGTGTTCTGCTTGATTGGTGTTTTTAATATCTTCTGTCTGTTTTGTGACTTTTTTTTGTCTTGATTGGCTGGCAACATTGTGTTCCTGTATAGGAGGCTTTTAGTGCAGCTTGGCTCCAAGTAAATGGACGGCTATCATTTGTTAGGAAGCTAGGTTTCATCTGGGTACCTGGTTGGGGTGTGTTTGAGCTGGAGCTATCAGGGGGGATCTGTTTGGGCTGAGGTGTTTGCTTGGCTTGTGGTGTGGAGATTTTTTTGTTTGTGAGTGCAGGCTTCCAAATAATTGACAGTCTGGTGGAATCTTCTCTTCTATTCATGCGTTCAAGTCTTTTTACAATTTCTATGGCTTCTCTGATAATTCTGTAGCTGGGGTTTTCTATAGTGGCTAGGGTTTTGGTGCCATTGAAGTTGATGCTATGACCTGTGGCTTTCATGTGTTGGACTAGTGAGGAAGTGTGTTCCAGCTTTTTTACTGCATTTTTGTGTTCATCCAGGTGGGTACTTATTCTTCTATTGGTCTGTCTGGTGTATGTGGCCGGGCATGATGCACAGGGGACTTCGTATATGCCTTGGTTTTCCAGGTCAATTTTATCTTTGGGGTTTCTAAGGATGGCTGCTATTTTTCTGTCTGTTTTGAAGGTAGCCTTGATGTGATACCTGTGTAGTATCTTACTGATTTTGTCTGAAGTACCTCTTATGTAGGGCAGGACAGCTGTTCCATAGGTCTGTTCATTTTCTAGGTCTCCATTATGTCTCAGTGTGTTTTTGTGGATCAAGCCAATGATTTTGCTTTTGTGGAAGCCATTAGCTGTCAGTACTTTAGTCAGGGTGCATAGTTCAGTCTTAATGTGTGTCTTGTCTGCCAGGCGTTTGGTTCTGGCAATTAGTGTTTTGGCCACAGAGTTTATCTGTGCTGGGTGGGGGTGGAATTGGGCATCCAGGTAGCAGTTGGTGTGTGTTTTCTTCTGGTATACGGTGTGTCCTAATGTGCCATCTGTTTTTTTTTTTTGTAGATTAGTACATCTAGGAATGGTAGTTGTTTGTTTGTTTCCATTTCCATGGTGAACTTGATTTTGGGGTGTGTGCTGTTTAGGTGTGTTAAAGGAAATTGTTAAGGTTTTCTTTTCCATGGGGCCAAATCATAAATATGTCATTGATGTATCTTAACCATAGTTTGGGTTTGTGAGTGGCATTAGCTAGGGCTCTGGATTTGAATTCTTCCACGAACAGGTTTGCAATGAAGGGTGACAGTGGTGATCCCATAGGAGCGCCTTCAATTTGTTTGTATCTTTGTCCTTTGTATATGAAATATGTGTTGATTAAGCAGTGTTCTACTAGTTCCATGAGGTGTTTGGTATTTATTTTTGATGATTTCAAGAGTTTCTTTTATTGGGACTTGAGTGAATAGTGAAACCACATCGAAACTTACAAGCAGATCTTCTTGTTCCACATGTAGATCTTGGATCATTTCCAAGAAGTGGTATGAGTTTTGTACATGTGATGCTGCTGCTTCAGCATGGGGTAATACTCACTGTTTACTATAGCACTCTTCCCCAAAGCTACTACAACTCCTGTTCTACTGTTTCTCTTTGTGAGCCTTTCCTCTGAAAAACAGTAAGTCTTCTCCTTGACTTAGACTGCTTCAGATTGTTTTAGCTTCCCAAGTAAATTTAATTTTCCTTCCTTCCTCTCTTTCTCTCCTTCTTTCTTCCTCCCCTTCTCTTTCTCTCTCTCTCTCTCTCCCTTTCTCTTTCTCTCTCTCTCTCTCTTTCTTTTTTTCTCTCTCTCTTTCTTTCTCTTTCTCTCTTTTCCTTCCTTTCTTTCTTTCTTTCTTTCTTTCTTTCTTTCTTTCTTTCTTTCTTTCTTTCTTTCTTTCTTTCTTTCTTTCTTTCTTTTTTCTTTCTTTCTTTTGCTTTCTCTCTCTGTTTATCTCTTTTCCTTCCTTCCTTCCTTCCTTCCTTCCTTCCTTCCTTCCTTCCTTCCTTCCTTCCTTCCTTCCTTCCTTCCTTCCTTCCTTCCTTCCTTCCTTCCTTCCTCATCATCCTCTGCTGCCTCTCCTCAGTTTTTTTTGCAGCCATTAGCTTCTGGATTGATTAGAGAGAGGTCTTGAAAGGACAGTGCATTAACTGGTTATTATGCAGGCCTCCTGTCCTCTCCCTGATGGCCATTACATTCTCGCCCAACTGCCAAGAGCATCTTGGGCAAGTTGATTTAAATAAACTACATACCCCATCCTTCAGTCCCTGGGACACCAGAGTGCTTAAGATTTCTTAGTCACTTTGGTACTTCAGCTAAGGTTAGGTGGGATTAGTTTGGTTTAGTCAAGGGGAAAGCAATGATGTCATCCTCCAGGCTCCACTGTTCCGCCTCAGGATATTAACATTCAGAAGTGAAAGAAAGAACTTAAGTAAAGAATTATCACTCTCAGTAACGGGCACATGTGGGATGCATTAGCAAGAGATCATTTTTATTAAGACCTATTACTCGGGACCCTGCAATAACTGGGTGATTTATGGATCATCTCTGAATCTGAGTTTTCCAACTCAGCCAGTTGTGTGGGATCCTGAGGGCATGGGTGAGGAAATAGTTCTTCCTTGTTGCAAAGTTCTGGTTTAATGAGAGGGTTGGGAAGCATTGAATCACCTAAGATGTAGAAAATGGGCAAGCCTGCTGGATTGCTTGAGATAGATTCCATAAAGTATTTCTATAGGCATGCCACACATTGAGATAAATGTGATGTCTCCTGATATCATTAACCCATGTCTCTCCACATTATTATTATTGTTATTGTTATTTGGCACAAAAAATGACAGTACACATAGCAAATGAGATAACCATGCTGGGTTTCGTATCACAAATCACTAGTCGAACACTTCCCAAGCATTTAGGACTGCATGATGTATCGGCGGATTGTGCGAGCAGATCCCAGTAAGGTGGCCTTCTGAAGCTAATCAATGGATTTCAAGTGCTTGCCTAGGTCTTTAGGTACAGCACCCAATGTGCCCAGTACCACTGGAACCACCTGCACTGGTTTATGCCAGAGTCTCTGCAGTTCGATTCTCAAGTCCTGATATCTGGTGACTTTTTTCAAATTGTTTCTCATCGATTCTGCTGTCACCAAGTATGGCAATGTTGATGATCCACACTTTTTTTCTTCTCCACAATCGTGATATCTGGGGTATTGTGTTCCAAAACTTTATCAGTCTGTATTTGGAAGTCCCATGGTAGTTTTGCATGCTCATTTTCGACCACTTTTTCAGGCTTATGATCCCACCAGTTCTTTGCAACAGACAGATGGTTGTTGTTGTTGTTGTTGTTGTTGTTGTTGTTGTTGTTATTATTATTATTATTATTATTATTATTATTATTATTATTATTATTGTTATTATCTTTTATTCATTAAACATGACACTCAATCAACTGAACACTTTAAAATGTATCACAAGTATCAATGACTATCACTGATGGTTGATACGGGTTGCTGCCAGAATCCTTGGTAGCAACCAAGTATTTTCTTAAAATGTACGATGTTCCAAGTAGCAACGTTTTTTGCAGTTCCACTGATGTTATCGCAGGAAGCTGCAATTTTTGGATGTATTTTATAAAAATTCTTGGACATGGTGCCAAGTGCCCCGATGACAATGGCTACCATTGTTACATGTTTCATCCAGTGGTGGGATTCAAATTTCTTTACCACTGGTTCAGCTTTGCCTAACACCAGTGTGCAACTTTCCTCACACCAGCTGAGGCCTGCAGTGCCAATCAGATGAGAGGACAAAGAAGAGAAAAACGCAGAGGCAGGTGGCAGGGCCGATCTTACACTTTTCTCTTCTTTATCAACTCAGCTGATTGTAGGAGGATTTTTTTCCTCCTCTCAGCTGATTGTCGGCTTTGTCAACTCATAAAACATTTTGTGTACACATTTTATAGTCAACAACAAAAAGAAGGGGGAGGAGTTTCAAAGAGCAGGCAATAGTGTGGAATCCAAAGTACATTCCATTCATATTTTTTTCTAAGAACGGATTAAGTGGCTGAAGCTTCTGCCGTGAAAAAATCTAATTGGAGAGCATGATTGATGACTCTGGGCTATGGACATGTTTCGTTGGATGATATACCCAGAGGGGTTGGGGGGTGGGGAAGCAGGAAAGGGGTGACAGCGAATTACATATCTCAGAGTTGGCTGCAACCAGATTAGTGCCATAGGTAAAATGTTATCTTCAAATAAATCTTCTTTAGTTTAGGGAGTGTGGCTCAAGGCTCCTGATTTAATTGGAGTAACTGCCTGAACCCTGAAAGGCCTTTTTTTACTACCAGTTCAGCCAAACCAGTTCGAACCGGTAGCATACTACCACTGGTTTCATCCGTAACCATCTATTTTCAATGGCCAGGTTGTGATATTTCATGATTTTTTCCCAGTTCTTTTTCTTCGACTCTGGCATTTTCTGATACAGCGGTATCAATAAATTGTATGCTTCAACCAGTGGTGGGATTCAAATATTTTTCACCACCGGTTCAGTAGGTGTGGCTTAGTGGGCACACTTTGCTCGTGTGCACACACTTCGCATGCGCATGTGTACCAAACACGCACTTTGCACAGGCACAGAGGCATTCTAGTTCACCTGCTGCAAGCCTGCATTGTCCCAGTCGCTTCAGCAGCTGCCACACAGCACTCTTTTGTGCTGTGCAAAGCAGCTACGATTCAAATTCAGAGGATAAAGGTGAGTGTGAGAGTCTCAGTGGGCAGATGGGCCCAACAACACAGTGGCAAAGAGAACTGGTCCAGTCTTCGCTGCTTATCACTGCTACCAGGCTCAGCAGAACCAGGCTGAACTGGAAGAATACCACCACTGGCTTCAGTCCTCGACAACAGTAATATCTGGCTTGTTGTGTTCCAAATGGCAATCCACCTGTATTCAAAAATCCACAAGATCTTCACTGTCTCATTCTTGACAACCTTTTCCAGCCCATGACTTTTCGGATACAGGAAGGACATATTTTTTACATAATGACCAGCGGATTAATTTAGCAACTTGATCATGTCTAGCTTTGCAGTCAGTTTGCACAATTTTGCTGCACTCACACATTAAGTGTGAAACAGCTTCAACTTTGTCATTGCAAAGTTGGCAGTTTGGATTGTCAGTGGGTTTTTGTAGCTTCACTTTCATTGCATTAGTTTGTAGTGCTTGTTCTTGAGCAGCGAGTATTAAACCTTCCATTTCTTTCTTGATGGTTCCTCTCTTAAGCTATGCCCATGTCAAGTTGTTATCACATTTTCCTTCAATGTTTTTTAAGTGCTGTCCATGCAAAGCTTTGGTTTTCCATCCATTTGATCTGTTATTCAGCTTATATTTTGCCTTTGTTTCTGTTGTTTTTATAATGTTCTCCGTTTTCACAGCCTGCAGCAATTTTTCTGTACTTTGGTTCACATAACCATTCAAATTTCATTTTTCTTCTTCTACAGTTTGATGGATTTGGAATAGACCTCCGCCCCCTATTCTTCTTGGCAGGTTTAACCTGTCAATGTCACTTTGTGGATGTAAAGTATGGTACATATTCAAAAGTTTACACGTTTTCCAGTCCAGGTTTTCCAATTCAGTCACAGTCCAGTTTATGATGACAGCTGGATAGCGTATCACTAGAACTGTCTATGTATTAATGGCTTTAATTATGTTTCCAGCATTCAGCTTTGATTTTAATATTTTGAGTTATATTCCTTTTTGCATTGACTCTTTGACTTTTCCATTCAAGATATTATCTGCTTCCAATATGCCTAGGTATTTGTAACCATTTCCTAGTTCTAATACTTCTATTTTTTTTTTCTTTTTTCCTCACTGCATGCATAGTATGGCACATTTTTCAAGTCCAAAGTTCTTTCTGATGTCTGAACAGTTGAACTGTATTGAGTATTGATTCAAGTTCAGTGAGGCTTTTTGCACACAGTTTTATGTCATCCATGTATAGTAGATGGTTTTTCTTGCCATGTTGGCTTGAAATTTGGTAGCCGAGTTTTGTGTTTTGTAGGATTATTGTCAGTGGGATTAATGTGATGTTGAGTGGCAAAAGTAGTGGCAAAAATGAGTCCCCTTGGAAGAAGATGATGATGATGATGGTTGTTGTTGTTGTTGTTGTAGTTGTTGTTGTTGTTGTTGCTGCTGCTGCTGCTGCTGTACAATGCACTTGTCATTTTTATCCACTTAATCAAATCCTTCCCAAGAATCTGGATAGGCAAATGTGGATGTTTGATAGTGTTACAGAGATTGTTGCAGGATTTAAGCTGTTTCAAGCAAGCCTGCCTTCTGCAATTGACTGATAGGGATGTTGTCATCACCATATTCTCCAAACTTTTTTTCCAAAGCAGGATAAGAAACAATGAATGGAAACTAATAAAGGAGAGAAGAAACCTGGAATTAAGGAGGACAGTGAGGACAACTAACCAGTAGAACAGCTTCCCTTTAGAAGTTGTGGGTGCTCCATCACTGGAGGTTTCTAAGGAGAGACTGGTGTCAACCCTGAAGCTGGCAGTACTGAAGCCCTAAGATGGACAGCCAAGCGTGTGAAATGGTACAGGGCACAGGTGTCAAACTTGCAGCACCACATTGCTGTCATGTCATGTTTTGCTATATTTTTCCCATTTGTGGAGCTGGGTGGGTGTGGCCCGCATATGACACATCTGGCCAGCTTGACACCCCAGTACAGGATCTCCTGCTTGAGCAGGGTGTTGGGCTAGAAGACCTCCAAGGTCTCTTCCAGTTCTATTCTGATTGAATTGTCAATGCTGATAGTTTTCAAGTGGTACTGCAGATGTTTTGGGACTGGATCTAAGGTTCCCATCACTATTGGTTCTATCTTTGCTTTCTTTTTCACCAGTCATTCTGTTTCTTTGCAGGTCTTCATATTTTGTGATTTTCTCTGATTCTTTCACTTCTCTTCTGCTGCCTCTAGGTATTGCAACATCCACTATCCAACTTTTTTGTCTTTCTTATTGACAATTGTTAAAGTATGATGTTGTGCTGTAAAAACTAGGTTATTGACTAACAGGGTTAAATCTCTGACTGGGTTAGTGTGAAGAGGGGCTTGGAGTTCCAATAATGCCAGTCCAACTTCTCACATTATAAAACCTGGATTTCTATTTTATATGCTGCTGGAATGATTAGCATTTTCTCAGTTAATTGCTTGGAATATGTACACATGCTTGCCTGCACTCTTATGCAGACTCAAATCTGTGTGAAATTGATTGCTTAAAACACAGATAGGTTTAGCTAGAACCTCTCTGTAAATTATTAACTAGAGCTTTCTATTCTACAAGAAACAGTGTGTGTGGGGGGGGGGGACACCTTTCTAGTAAGAACAATCAAAAAGATTTTTTTTTAAAAAAACCTCCCTCTCTTAAAGCGATGCAGCAAGACTTACAAAGGAAGGAAGACGGAAATTACAGGAGACACCTCATGTCCACTTTCAAGAAATGTTGACTTCAATGCATTTGGAAGGATCTCTTCAACCATATCGGCAGCTGGGCAGAGTGACCACCTAATAGACAAGATTAGCTTTCTGTTAGAAAATGTGAGCAAAGAAGATCTGAAGCTTTTGGGAAGATTTGGAGGAATGTCAGGGAAGGATCCGGGAGATCTCTAATATTGCAGGATCCAATCTGGGTCATCACTGGGACCAGAGGTTTACTCTTCTGAGCTTTCGGACTTTTGCTGGAGCCCATCATCAGGGAACGTCTCTGTCAGAATATTCATGAACTGGCAGAGACATGGGTAACAAAGTCAGCTAATGGGAGCTGAATTAGAAGGAGTCTGGGCATGGCTTAGCTCTGTGTTCAGCTCTGAAGAAACCAAACTTATCTGAGCTGTTTAAAATGAAACCTATCTGCTCTGAGTTCTGCTTGTGTTTTTGATTGTAACTCTCTACCACATTGGAAGAACCTGCTTTGGTATTGTACATTTACTTATATATTATTATGTATATAAAGTTTTTTTTAAAAAAAAAAAATTTATAACAAAATCAACAAATAAAACCATATTTCAGTGTGTCAACTGGGTACATATATCTTGCACATATAATAATATTTGTATACATTTCTTACTAACTTTAGCATTATATATCACAGTATATCATTATTACAGTGTTATTTAATTTCTTGCTTTATTGTCTAACCATCCATAAAATAAATCCCAAATCTTATAATACTCAATTTTGTTCTTGCTCTCTAATTGCCAGCTTTAACCTACTCATTTCTGCACATTCCAGTATTTTTTAAATCACCTCCTCTTTCATCGGAACTTTTTCATTTTTCCAATTTTGAGAAAATACAATTCTAGCTGCTGCTGTTAGTACATGTATAATCAAGTGTATATAAAGAAGTTAATGAATCCTACTGAATCAGTCATCTGTGTGTGCTTTGTGGATTTGAATTTCTGCTGCAAAATCTAACAGGTTTTCCCCCCAGAATGTGTGCATTGGATTGTTTTATGTGTAGTGTTTATTTAGTGCCCAATTGTATGTGACCTTTAGCATTTAATTAGGGTGTTGACAGACAGTTATGAAGTTGTTGATTGTTGTTTCCTGGTGTGGCTGTGCCCTCAGCTCCTAAGCTAGTGGTAAATCAGAACTCCTGTGGGCTGACAAGGGGATCATTTCCCAGGCTTCAATAATTTCCTTGGCTCTTTTTGTTCCTGCTTGGCCAACAATCTTAGTAGCTGCAAAATTGAATAGATGTCTTCGTTCATTGCAATGTGTGGCTACTAATGATTTGGGGGTCTCCTCATCTAGCCACCTGCTCATGTTCTTGCAATCTGATGGTTAGCTTATTTCCTGTCTGTCCTACACAGTCAATCCATGCAGGGAATCCAGTAAATTAAGTTGGATGTTTCTTCCACCTCCAAGCGATTTTTGTAAAGTGTTCTTTCAGAATGTAAGTGAAGTGACTTAAGCTCCTTCAAGTTAAGTATGACCCATTGTGAATTCATGGATGCATCTATATAATCTTCCCCTGCTCTCCTACCCAACCTTTCTCCTGCCCCCCCTCCATCCAAAAAGTGTATTTGATTGTCTTTATCCACATTTTTGATATTATTTCCACAGGGGATCTTGATTCCTTCAGTATTCACTATTTTCCCCTTGTTGCTTATAATGGTGGTATCATAGCTTAGTCCAAACAAAGGACTAAAGGTGACATGATACAAGAATTCCAATATCTCAGGAGTTGCCACAAAGAAGAGGGAGTCAACCTCTTCTCCAAAGCCCCTGAAGGCAGGAGAAGAAGCAACGGATGGAAACTCACCAAGGAGAGAAGCAACCTAGAACTAAGGAGAAATTTCCTGACAGTTAGAACAATTAACCAGTGGAACAGCTTGCCTCCAGATGTTAAAATAATCCAGAATCAGAATCATGCAGCAATACCACAATTGAGAAAATAGCATGTGATGACGTGGAGTGTATCAAAAATATAATAAAAACCAAAACATAAATAAAGGTCCTTTAATGCCTACAACTTGGCTTCATTGTTTAATTGTTCACAGTTGAAGATTAAACTATTTTCAAAATAACATTCCAAATGAAAGAAACACAGTTCAAATACAAAGAGCAGATAATGAAGCAAAAACCCAAAAAAAAACCCAAAACCCCACACTGAATAAAGTTCCACGACAGATCAGGATAAATAATTACAAACTTCAGGAAGATAACCAGGTACAGTCTGTTGGAAAAACACCAACCAAGATAAACCTCATCTCGGAATAAAACATTAATTTGTCTCCAGCGTCTGTTAGCAGGCAGGTCCACACTCTTATGCAAATCTCCCACCTGCAACCCATGAAGAGGATCATGGCCCTCTCCTCCCAAGTAGACCACGTTTTACCCTTATCCTCTCCTCCCTAAGTGCCCTAGGATGGATAAGGGATGGGCCTGGGCCCTCTTCTGGCTGCTAGCCAGCCTCTGCCCTTCCCCAGCCTCCTCCACCAGCTCTGGAGCCACACTCCCACTCCCGGCTGTTCCTCCACTTCCTCAGAGTCAGTCTCTACCAGGGGCATGACACAGCAACAGATAGCAAGTGCCACCTAGGCAAAGTAGCTGAAGAAACAGTGGATCATCTTGTTAGCTGCTACAAGAAGATTGCACAGACCATTACAAGCAAGTGGCCTGGCAAAGTAGCAACAATGGCACATTGAAAGATCTGCAAGAAATATGATTTGCCTGCAAGGAAGATCTGGTGGGACCATAAAATAAAGAAGGGCATAAAAATGAAGAAGTTAAATTGCTCTGGGACTTTATAATTCAGACAGATAGGCACCTGCCATGTAACACCTGGCATTTAACAGTTGTCGATAAGAAAAACAAAAAAGGCTGGAGAGTGGATGTGGCAATGCCTGGAGACAGCAGAATAGAAGAGAAAGAACTGGAGAAGATAACAAAATAGGAAGACCTGCAAGTAGAAATAGAACCACTGTGGCAAAGGCAAGCAAGGGCGGTACCAAAAGTCATAGGCACCTTGTGTGTAATCCCAAAACATCTGGAGTACCACTTGAACACTGCTGGCATTGACAAATTTTTGATCAGTCAACTGCAGAAGGTGGCTTTATTAGGAACAGCTTCCATCCTGCGATGATATCTTTAACACCATAAAACATCCAGATCTGCCTATCCCATGTCCTTGGAAAGGACTCGACAGGTAGACAAAAATGCCAAATCTTGTTTGAACATCTGGCTGACTCTGTGATGGTCCCTAATAATACAAAGCAAATGAACAACCACCCCTGATACTTCAAATTCATATATGCAAACCATCTACATCCAATCAGATAATAACACTGAACAAATATAAATCAAAGAAAGAAAAACTAAAATGGCAATATCACTTAGACTTATATACTGCTTCATAGTCCTTCCCGGCCCTTTCTAAGCATTTACAGAGTCAGCCTCTTGCCCCCCAACAATCTGGGTCCTCATTTTACCCAATTCGGAAGGAGGGAAGGCTGGAGTCTGGTGAGATTCGAACTGCCAAATTGCAGACAGCCGGCAGGCAGCAGAATTAGCCTGCAAAACTGCATTCTAACCAGTGCACCATCATGGCAGAAATAAGGAAGGGAGGGAGGAGGGAGGGAGGGAGGGAAGGAGGGAGGGAGGAAGGAAGGAAGGAAGGAAGGAAGGAGTAGCAATAGCACTTAGACTTACAGTATATACTAATTTGTAGTGCTTTTCAGCCCTCTCTAAGTGGTTTACAGAGTCAGCCTCTTGCCCCCAACAATCTGGTCCCCATTTTACCCACCTCGGAAGGAGGGAAGGCTGAGTCAACCTTGAGCCTGGTGAGATCTGAACTGCCAAATTTCAGACAGCTGGCAGGCAGCAGAATTAGCCTGCAGTACTGCATTTTAATCACTGTGCCACTATGACAGAAAACGAACCACCCTACCTGTTGTGAATGCATAAAGGTTAAATAAAGTTATCTTGAGCTTGGAGCTAAGTGCAGGGTTCTGGCTCTGCACTTCTGATTGGCTGTTAATGGCAGGATCTGATTGGCCCGTTCAGGGGAATCTGATTGGCCATTAATGGAGCATTCGTATTGGTTAACGGAGCGAGCGCTCCTGGGTTGTTATTGGTTAAATAGTTATTGGGTTGCCTATATAAGGAAGGCTATCGCAGCCATCCAGTTGAGCTGTCACACCATGTAAATAAAGAGTTGAAGTTCACCGTTCCACCAGCTCGTCTCCATTCTTTCTCGCCCATGCTTCAAACTTAACAGTACCTAATATGAGAACATAGCTGTGAAAAAGATAAAACTTTTTTTTGGAGAGGCTCAGAATATTCATTGAGCAGAAAGCAAAAATATTTTAGGATGATGACACAAACCCTCAATTTGCACAAACTGAATTCCCTCTATGCTGTTCGAACCGGAGTGATTTTACGGCAAATCTGTTTTAATTAGGCTCAAACAGTTGTTGTTGTTTTTTAATCAAACTGAAGGGAAGTATGCTACAGGGATTTAAAAGCTTACAGGCTTTAACCAAAATGGTTTGGGAACACATTTGCCAGCTTTGATGAAGCCCAGTACATTACAGATGAAGAGATGTAGGGTGATGGTCATATTTTTTTTTTAGGTTAATTGGTTGGTTTGCTTTCAAAAATATAGGTTGCATCCAAGCTCCACTGAACAATTTCTTGGGGTAAGCAAAGTGTAGAATGAGAGGGAGGTTGGTGATCATTTTTTGAAATTTTGAAAACATGCTGAGGGCACACTCAGGAGAGGAGAGTTATCAGAGGTTTATCAAAGCACTGCCACAATAGCCAAACCACACAAAAACAACAATATTTTTTCCCCCAAGCAGGCTGACATATTGATCAAAAGGCAAAAGGCAAAAGGCCTGGTCTCCTTTTTTTCTTTTTTTTCTTTTGAAAAGAATTTTATTTATTTTCTACAAACAAACAAGACAAACAAAACATTAAAATATCAACTCTCATATGTACATCCAGTGTG
>BHEV01010481.1:0-21914 GCA_004319985.1 Emydocephalus ijimae
TTCTGCTGAAACGTTGTTACAACTTTAAAAGCACAACTACAATGACGTGGGAAAATACCCGAACAAAGCTGAATGCCATACATGTAGGTACCTGCGAAAACTTAAGAAAACAAATACATACATACATACATACATACATACATACATACATACATATTTGTTTTCTGAGGTTCTCACGGGTATTTGTATGTGGATCTTTGGTTATTCGGGTTTTCTCCCGCGTATACACACACACACACACACACACACACACACACATACATACATATATATATTTTTAAAGGTAAGATTTAAAAATGTATACATCCTAATATAGAGTAAGAACAAGAATAGAATAGAATAGAATAGAATAGAATAGAATAGAATAGAATAGAATAGAATAGAACAGAATNAACCTATATCACCTCAGATAAGTGACTGTCCAGTCTTTTCTTAAAAGCCTCCAGTGATGGAGCACCCACAACTTCTGAAGGCAAGCAGTTCCACTGGTTAATTGTCCTCACTGTTAAGAAGTTTCTCCTTAATTTCAGATTGCTTCTCTCTTTGATTAGTTTCCAACCATTGTTTATTGTCCTGCCCTTTGGTGCTTTGGAGAATAAAAGAAAATAGAAAGAAAGAAATCAAAGAGGAAGCTAAAAGTGAAAGAAGGGGGGGGGTCAACCAGGAAGTTCAACCTACTCCAAAGAGGGCCAACCTATTCTCCAAAGAAGGAGTCTCCATCTTGGCCACTTTAAGCGGAGGACTTCAACTCCCAGAATTCCCCAGCCAGCTACTTAGTATATGTATGATGGTTGAAGTGTCCCATGAATGGCTGGGAAATTCTGAGAGTTAAAGTCCTCCAGGCTTAAAGTGGCCAAGGTTGGAGACCTCTGCTCCAAAGCACCTGAAGGCAGGACACGAAACAATGGATGGAAACTAATCAAGGAGAGAAGCAACCTAGAACTAAGGAGGAATTTCCTGACAGCAAGAACAATTAACCAGTGGAACAAATTGCCTCCAGAAGTTGTGTATGTTTCTCTGTTAAGAAAGCATTCTATATTAGTTTGTATTAGTTTTTAAACTTTTTAAAAAATCTTTTGATGAATATATAAAGCACACACAGACAACCCACTGGGATCTCAAACAGCATAATTCTCTATCAGAAAACAAAACAATTCTGCTGTTTTTTTTACTTGACTTTTGGTTTCAAAGCAAGCATGTTTTAAATAAGACTTCTGGTTTTGGTTTATTATAATACTGTAATAGTTCATAATGAACATCCCTCCAGGCCAGTTTTCACTGCCAAATGGCTTTATTATTTAGCAAGGATGGATCTATTTCTGAGGTGTCATGATAGGAATTATAACAGGAATAAATTAGATCCACAGAAATCAATTGTGCTTAAGAGATCACTTTCCTTTTGTTAAAATGTACTTCAGTAACTAAAAATACCTTTGGACAGATATCATCTTACACAAAAAGTGTTCTATATATTTATTATAATCGGTGGTGGCAATCAAGGAACATGCATTTTCCTAAAAACAGCCCTGGCTTTTTTATAAGCTTTAAAACATTTTAAAAGAAACCACAATATTTTCCACTACTTTATAAAAACGGATTCCATATTCTCCGTTTCTGGCTTCAAGCTGTCAAGGGGTGGGAAGGACCAGACACAGCATTGTGAGCTCATTAGAGGATGGACATGCAAGCAAATATTTCAATTGAGGTCTATGCAAAATAAAAACATTTCCAAAAAAACCCCCCCAACTTGGTTCTGAGTTATCCTTTGCGCCCCCTCCACCAAGACATAAATCCAACCTGCCCATCTTGGCTATCAAGAGAAGTATGAAAAATTTTTTTCTCCAAAGGCAGATCTTTCTGATAGGTAAGCAAACTATTCTCACCAATGCAAATTAATCCATTACGCAGAATATCTATGGAGATTCTGAGTCATCCAGGTCATGGTTGCCCCAAAGGTGCTTTTTCAAAAGGCAACTGGACTTTGTTTTTTGTTCCTTGAAGACATTTCGTTTCTCATCCAAGAAGCTTCCTCAGTTCTGACTGAAGGGTGGAGGATGGAAGGATTTATATTCCTTGCAGTCCAAAGTGCATGTTCCTTGCCGTTTCTATTCTCTGAAGAAAGAGTGCTAACCAACAGATGACTGCAAGGAATATAAATCCCACCTTCTTTCCTTCAGTCAGAACTGAAGAAGCTTCTTAGATGAGAAGCAAAATGTCTTCAAGGAAAAAAAATGAAGTCCAGTTGCCTTTTCAAAAAGCACCTTTCGGACAGCCAGCGTGATGAAAACCACACTTAAATACAATTCTCACTTAAATACAATCCCACAACTGGCTAGTACAAGGCTGTAGAAAACTATATTATACTATACAAAATATATACAAGGCTGCATATTTTTAAGCTGCCACAATAATTTGGGCAGTGGTGCAGCTACTTCTTCCAAACAGAATGAATACCCAAAGTCCATACTTTTGACTGTAGGCCTCCTAGAGTCGCCTCGGCAAGACGGACGATACAGAAAAAAGCGTAGGTGTTCAAATAGAAATAGGCACAGAAAAACAGGTAATAAAAACAAAATATTCTTGGGGAGAAACCGGCAGGCAAACGTCTTACCCACAATCTTTAAAATACCTTGACGAAGTCCGGTTGCCTTTTGAAAAAGGATCTGTCGGATACCTTGTCATAAATTTAAAAGGTAAGGTAAAGGTGTCCCTGCAGATTTTACTCCGCCAGTTGTGGCTGACTTTAGGGGGTGTCCCAAAGATGCTTTTTCAGGAGGCAACTGGACTTCCCTGTTGTTGTTGTTTTCTTTTGAAGACGTTTTGCTTCTCATCCAAGGAGCTTCTTCAGTTCTGACTGGATGGTGGGGAATGGAAGGATTTATGCCCCTTGCAGACAGCTGGTCATTTGCATCCTTTTTAAGAGGGTCGTTGAGGCCACTTGGAGGTTTTATCTGTGTCCTCAGGGTCACACCTGAGTGGTGCTCCTGGTTGCTGCAGGCTGCAATTTTCTTCCTCTGGACATCCATTCCTCCTCCCACACCATTCAAAGGCAGTTTGTCCCAAATTGTATAGCTAAAAGTCTGTCGAGGTTCTCAGGTCAACCATGACCTGGATGACTGAGAATCTCTACAGACTGTTGTGGTTAGCCGGCAGCAGGTGCAGATGGCTGAGGAGAGCGAGGACTCAGATGAGGGGCCAGGACCATCAGGGAGTGGACTGCTGCCTTCAGAGATTGTGGGGGGCTGGCAGCAGTGATGAGGAGGATCCCGAGGAGCCTGTGCCAAGTGCACGTGCATGAAGGATTACTCAGAGGAAAGAACAATTACAGCAGCACAGGTGACTCAGGAGCAAGGCTGCAAGGTAATGGCCCCTCTCTCGGGAGGATAGAAGCCAGGTTTGAAAAGGCGTTCTTTGCAGAAAGCAAAGAAGTTCTTAAACTCAACTGGTGGACATCTTAGTTCATGTTTGGAGAATTTTGTAAATTAGTTCTTATCTCTGGGTTTTTGGCAGCCTTGACAAACAACTTGACGAGGCTCTTTCTTGTTGGAGCTAATTAGTGGAAAGCAGCCTTCAGAACAGAATTCGTTATTAAACCTTAAAAGGTGGGGGCTGCTGCCTTTGTCTGTGTTTGCTCTTTGGGAATCCAGTTGGGTCAGAACACAGACTTTAGAGGGTGTTGCTCATCTCTGTTTCAAGGCCATTGGGCCAACACTGTCCGAAGACATTTCCATGGTCATCTGGCCAAGCATGACCTCACGGAGCGCTGTTACCTTACCACCGAAGTGGGTACCCAGGAATGTACAGGCTGAAGGAAACATCAAATGCTTCAAGTAAAGATTGTCAGCTGCTGGACCAGCCAAGCCTGCTCAAAGGACTGCAAATTTGGAAGGGGTGGATGGATGGGTTGGTGGAATTCATGCAATAAGGCTGAGGTCACTCTCGCAATCTCGACTGAGGAATTGTTAAGTGTCAGGATGCATGACATGAACTTGGTGGCGGGGAGTGAACTAGAAATGGAGAGGATCATCAGCCTCTGCAATCGTATTTTTTAAATGTTATTTTTTAAATGTTATTATTTTTTTAAAAAAAAACAAAACACCGCGGCTCCTTACCTTTTGTTAATCGGCTTCTCATTTTTTTCGTATGGACGGATGAACCATTTCCCGATCCTGACGAAGTTTTTGTCCATCAGGCATCTGAAAGAAAGGAGGAAAAGAGAGCGTTTCACTCGCAGAAAAGCATGCTATCATCTTCGTGGCATTCGCCTTCATCTCTTCGCATCCCTTATGATATTAACCTTGGTCTCTTATTTGTCTCACATCACTGCTGTCTATCTGGGTGTCTATTTTAAAAAAGTGGGCATCTCCCCCCTATCAACTACTAACAGACTAATTCTCACAGCATCAAAGCAGAGACCCAGCTGGCTACAAACACTAATTGAAAAATGTTATCTTTTACTGGATTAGTGTGTAAAGCCAGCCTTCAAAAAAAAAAAAAAAACAACCCAAAACAATAACTGATTAGACAGATATTTTTAAACCATAGTACTGACTTGAGTAAGAAGATATATTTTGATTAGCTGGTTTGGTATTGAAAGAGTTATTTTGAAGCAATAAAGTGTTTGAATTTTAATTAAGTATGCCTTAACAGCATTAGGTAAAGCTTCAGTAAATGAGACCCATTCACTCAGCATTATATTCTAGAGCATTAGAGTCAATAAAAAATCAGCAATGTGTCATTATGTGCATATTAATAGTTAACCCATTATCCAATTGCCTGTTCCTAGGTAGTCAAAATAGAACCACTTAGCATAAATGAGAAAGATCAACAGACTTGAGAACCTGCAAAAAAATATTAATTAATATACACTCCATCTGAGCTCTGCAACACAATTAGATCTAATCAAGTTCAACAGCCATGAAAGAGTGACTTGACTGATTTCTCAAGTGGGAACATGGAACACCAACAAGGGCGAAAATACTGTTTTTATTTTCGGAAGCGGTTCAGCAAATGCAAGCCTTTCACAGCCTCTCAAATAGGTGTTTCTACGTGGACAGTCCCTAAATCCAGGGTTATCTGGGGTTTATAGCACCGCCTATATTGTAGCTCAAACGCAGCAACAACTGGCAATTATTTGTTTTATAATTCCAGTGTAAGTCATCTTGTCATCTGCACCTCTAGAACTGTCTGGTTTGGCTCTGCAACCAAACAAGACAGACACAGACTTCAGAGGATAATTAGGACTGCAGAAAAAACAATGGCTACCAACCTGTATGCTGCATGTGAAAAAGAGGGCTGTGAAAATATCTACACACTCCTCACATCCTGGACACAAACTGTTTCAACTCCTACCCTCAAAATGACACTATATAGAGCACTGCACACCAGAACAACTAGACACAAGGACAATTTTTTCCCAAACGCCATCGCTCTGCTAAACAACTAATTCCCACAACATTGTCAAATTATGAAGATTGTATTACTATTATTCTTCTCATCCATCCTGGTACCTATCACTTCCCACTTATGACTGTAACCGTGTTGCTTGTATCTTTACAATTTATATTGTTTTATTTGTTTCCTAGTGTTATTTGATTGCTTATTAGTAACCTATCACTATCACTAAGTGTTGTATCTTATGATTCTTGATGAATGTATTTTATTTTTTCTTTATGTACACTGAGAGAAGATGCACCAAAGACAAATTCCTTGTGTGTCCGATCACACTTGGCCAACAAAGAATTCTATTCCATTCCATTCCATTCCACTCCACTCCACTCCATTCTATTCTATACATTTTATTCTATTTTATTCTTTTCCATTCCACTCCACTCCACTCCACTCCACTCCACTCCACTCCACTCCACTCCACTCCACTCTACATTCCATTCTATTCTATTCTATTCTATTCTATTCTATTCTATTCTATTCTATTCTATTCTATTCTATGATAGCAATTGCAGTCTCTAATCAAAAGATCAAACTGAGATCAGGAATTCCAAGGTTAACTACCTCATTCACTTATGATTTGATTTTATCTGGTCAAAACCAGCAGTGAAGATGCTAAAAATAAGTGACATGCTGTCACTTGTAGCAGCAGAGTGAAGGGTAGTCTTCCACTTACAACCACAGTTGGGATCAGAAGCCATATTGTGCTAAGCAAGGATTAAGATGAGCAACAGATTATTATTATTAATAATAATACTAAGTACAGCTAGTCCTTGACTTTACAGCCACAACTGAGCCTAACATTTCTGTTGTTCAGTAAAGACATTTGTTCAGTGGGTTTTGCCCCATTATACAACCTCCCTTGCCACAGTTGTTAAGTGAATCACTGCTGTGGTTAGATCAATAACCCAGTTGTTCAATGAATCGAGCTTCCCCCATCGACACTGCTTGTCAGAAGGTGGTAAAAAGGGATCACATGACCTTGGGACACCGCAACCGTCATAAGTATGAATCAGTGGTCCAGCATCCAGATTTTGATCTGCTGACGATGGAGATGCCACAATGGCCATAAGTGTGAAAAATGATCATAAGTCACTTTTTTTTCAGTGCCACTGTAACTTCAAACAGTCAGTAAATGAACTTGTAAGTCCAGAGCTACCTTGTACTGGATTACTATTATTAAAATAAGTCTATATGAAAACAGTCGGGAGTCAAAATAATAGAATGATCAAACAATAGATTAAATCTATTATTGAGGCTATGATGACAAAACGCTAATTTAATTCCAAGTTTCCTATTTGTACTTTTTTTTAACAACAACAAAAAAAATACCCCAGTCCATTTCACTAACATGAACTGGTACCGTTTCTATTTTAATATTGCTCCAAAAGGAAGTGAACTCTCCTTCTGGAACTTACCTACTATTCAAAGAAGCAAAGAATTCTTATCTATAAGGCACAAAACTAATTTAAATACAAAATAGAAATAATCTGTTGAAAATTTGAGAGAGTCCCACACTGGGAAAATTAGGAGTCAAAAAAGAGAGGGGGGTGGGTTGGAAAGTATTTCTTAGCCTTCAGATATTTGGGTTTGACAGAAAACAGAAGGAAACCCATCTCTAAAATTAGTAACTTGGGGTGTATTTTACTAATTCCTTGTGAAGTCTTATATTGTAGCTTGTTTTTTAAAAAAGACCAGCCAACAAGAGAGGTTTTGGCAAATTCTGAGATATCAGCCAAAAGGAGGAAACAGTTCATTAGCAAGCAATCAGAACCATGGGACCTTGCCAGAAATGAATGTTTGTATCAAACAATGGAAAGTTTAATCAAGATGACGTGAGGAATCGAGCCTTCACTTTGAAGAATTTCAAGAGGAATTCCATATTGCTAATTCTTCTGGATTTCCAGGCCTCGAATAATAGCATTTTCTTGGCTACTGGAATTTGAAGAGAAATTTCTTAGTTGTGCTAATTTGAAGAAGGGGGAAAAAACTGTTTAAACTGACTCCCATCCCATCAGATTACCTTCTGTTAGTAGCACAGAAATAAAAACACAGGTAGTTTTCGACTTATAACAGTTCATTTATTGACCATTCGAAGTTACAACAGCGCTGGACAAAAAAATGACTTACGGCTGTTTTTCACACTTGAAACTTTTAAAGACTCCTGGTGATTCCTAAAAGAATTGGAGGATGAGGAATGAATAAAAGTAGAAGTAAAAGTTTGGAATCTTAGATTTTTGTGATTAAAAAGGGCTCACTACTAAATCTAAAAGGCAGAACATGTTTAAAACAAACAGGGTGGGAGGGGAATGAACAGTGAATTTCTCAGAGACCCAGGAAGACTAATGGATAAAGTTGAACTGAATGGATACTATGTCCCCGTCCTGTCCCCCCCCCCAGGATAAATAATGAGGTGTTTTATTCTCTTATGTTACATTGTTTTATCTAATCCCTGAGACACACACACAAATATTATCTATTGAGGTAACTATCTCAAATGTTATTGGTATAAAAAGTATCTTAAAAGTTGCTCTTCTCTGCTCCAGGTGCCCAAGTTCATAATAGCAATAGCCCTTAGACTTATATACCGCTTCACAGTCCTTTTACGGCCCTCTCTAAGCGGTTTACAGAGTCAGCATTTGGTGAGAATCAAACTGCCAGCAGTTGGCAGAGTTAGCTTGCAATATTGCATTCTAACACTGCGCACCATGCATGGATGGATGGATGGATGGAAGGAAGGAAGGAAGGAAGGAAGGAAGAAAGGAAGGAAGGAAGGAAGGAAGGAAGGAAGGAAGGAAGGAAGGAAGGAAGGAAGGAAGGAAGGGCAAAGCAATAGCCCTTAGACTTATAGACCGCTTCCCAGTGCTTTCCAGTCCCCTCTAAGCGGTTTACAGAGTCAGCCTCTTGCCCCCAATAATCTGGGTCCTCATTTTACCCACCTCGGAAGGACAGAAGGCTGAGTCAACCTTGAGCCTGTTGAGAATTGAATTCCTGGCAGTGGGCAGAGTTGGCCTGCAATAGCAATAGCCCTTAGACTTATATACCACTTCACGGTGCTTTTACAGCCCTCTCCAAGCAGTTTACAGAGTCAGCCTCTTGCCCCCAGCAATGACATCAATGATACTACAGTCAAGAATGTAAACATGTTCACCTGTTTAAGAGACTGCCATCTCTAAAATAAATGTAGTCTTTGACTTACGACTATCGAGCCCAAAATTTATGTTGCTAAGTCTTAACTTTACGACTTGTGGACTTCAACTCCCAGAATTCTGAGAGTTGAATTCTACACATCATACATTTGCCACAACTGGAGACTCTAGTGCTATGGGATGAAAAGGACTGGACAACCTCTGCCTTAGACAAACATCTGTCTCATGCTTCTTTTGGACAAAATAACCAGCTGAGATTGCCAAGACCATCTGTGTTACATTACGTCCTGGTCTGCTTTACAACAACTGTCTTCCTTATTTTCCCCAGTTTTAGTTTGTTTAAGCTAGAGGGACAAAGATAGTGCAAAAGTGTGTTGTTGTGTTGAAGTTCAGTAAACTTCCTTAATTATGGTTTCGCAAACATTTATCTTCTGGGCACCTTTCATATGATCCACAAAATTCTCTCCTTGTTTTAAAGTCTTAGCAAAGGAAGCATCTTTTCTCATATACAAATAATAGCAATGGCAATAGGCACTTAGACTTATATACCACTTCACAGTGCTTTGCAGACCTCTCTAAGTGGTTTACAGAGTCAGCCTCTTGCCCCCACAATCTGGATCCTCATTTTACTGACCTCAGAAGAATGGAAGGCTGAGTCAACCTTGAGCTTGGTGAGATTCAAACTGCCAAATTGTAGGCAGCCAATAATCAGCAGAAGTAGCCTGCAGTACTGCACTCTAACTACCATGCCACAGAGGCTCTTAAGAAGGGGGAGGGAAAGGTTCCTGCATGTTGCTCTTCCCTGTCTCATTGAAAAGAGGAGTTTTCCTGCACCTTCCCCTGAAGCAAACTGTGTGTCAGATTACCAAATTCAAATCGGAAACCCAAAGCAACATGAACTAAAGCCTTCGTAGTACACACTCACCTTTCCAACAGGTTGTGGATTGCCTTGAAAAGCAGCGTCCTGCATTCGTATGAAAGACCGTTCTCCCAAAATCCCTCTTCGACCACTGCAAGAGAGAGAAAAGTAGCCGGTGTTAGCATTTTCTTTTATTTCTTTACATCTTCCCTTTATTATTTTTATAAATAATTCAAGGCAGCCGGCATACCTAATGCTCCTTCCCCCTCCTGTTTTCCCCACAACAACAACTCTTCGATGTGAGCTCGGATGAAAAAGAGGGACTGGGCCAAAGTCACCCAGATACTTTCAAGCCAAAAGCGGAACTAGAGCTCACTGTCTCCTGGTGATTGGCCCAAAATTATCCAGCCATGTTCAAGCCTAAGGAGGAATTAGAACTCACTGTCTTCCAGTGATCAGCCTAACGTTACCCACCCAGCTTTCATGTATAGCAGGGGTGTCAAACTCGTGGCCTGCGGGTCGGATGTATCACATGCTAGCCATGCCTACACCTGGCTTAGTGAAAGGAGGGGGGGAAAGTTGCAATACGTCACGTGACGATGCCATAAGTTTGACATCCCTGATGTATAGCATCTTTCTAGAGTTTGTTGGGCAATAAAAACAACTTCACATAGGATGAGTTCAGACATTTTTAAACTTCTGTTGTTTAAATCTGAGATCAGAATGGCTACCATGCTTAATTTCTCATTGCGATTGTCTCTATTTCATCTATGTTTCCAAAGATTTGCTCTCTTCGCTAATATATGTGCTTTGATTATTCATATAGTTGCTGTCGAAGGTACAAAAATTACAACACCATCCATCGAAGGAACAACAGAAGTTGATGAAGTGGATGACACAATGCTAAGCTCACCTCTGTTATGTACTCAGTGAATGATTCTGGATCCACTCTCTGTCTGAATCCTGGATACATAAAATTGGATTCAGCAGACATATGGGGAGCGATTAAAAACAAGCTAAACATTTTGGGAATTAAGAGCTTGACTCTTAATTCAGAGTGACCAAAAGCTTCAGAGTGACCAAAAGCTTCCAAAATCCTACCATAATCAACCCTCTGCACATGAATATAACATGAATTCAGGTATCTATGGAGATTCTCAGTCATCCAGGTCATGGTTGTCCCAAAGGTGCATTTTCAAGGGGCACCTGGACTTTCTGGTTTTTCGTTGAAGGCGTTTTCTCTTTCAAGAATCTTGGATGAGAATGACCTGGAATCTCCATTAGATATTTAGCAATGCACACCCTTCGAATGGTGCAAGAGAGAGCTGAAGAAGCTTCTTGGATGAGAAGCGAAATGTCTTCAAAGAAAAATCCAGTTGCCTCTTGAAAAAGCACCTTTGGGACATAAATACAAATAGCCCTTTTCAACCAGTTAGCATCAGAAAACCATATACCTCCAAACATAGAAAAACTCATCAACCGTGCAAAAAACTTTTGACTGACAGATCAGCAGTTTTCTGATTGTTATTTTTTAAGGATGACAGCCAAGCAACCTTTCCTAGCATCTGCTCATTTCTGATAGTCCAATTTCTGAACTGCAAAGAAAGAAGTCGTGTAGGGATCATGATAACAAACATATTAAACGTATTTAGCAGCAGTTCGGACATTGCTGGTTTTAAAATTCAGCCTTTTACGTCTGTTTGCTTTTAATTTTAAATTGGGTTTTCATTTCAATTTGTTTTCATTTTAACTTTTGTTTTCACTTTAATTTGTTAAGCTGTTTAACAACAACTTTAAAACAACTTTGTTTAAAAACCAAAACCGCTAATGAGATTTCATATCCTTCAGTAGGGAAAACAGTTGGTTTGAAAAGGTAGGATTTGTATGATAAAAATAGCAGAGGCACAAGATTAATAGCCTCATCCGGCAGTGCCACTGGGTTTCCCACCTAATGTACAGTTGACCTTTAAACAAATATCTGTACTCACAAAGGAAGAAGTCCAGAGTTAGTCCCATCTACAACTTCTAAATCTCAGGTACCTGAATTAATTAAAAGTTATTGTCCTGCACACTGACTTATTATTGTCATGCTATTGGCTTGCTGCATAAAGGCAGGGGAACATACGTTATGGGACACGATTAGTTGCTTGGTCATTAAAAATGACTGAAAATCAATTCTTTCCTCTGTTGTGCTGAAAAGCTTTTTAGACTAAAGTGTGGCACACGAGATAAGGAAGCAAACAATTACAGATGGAAGCTTTTTTTGTACATTTAAAAAAAAAAAGAAGCTGGTTTTTTTTTCCTCCCTAGGATGCCCTTTCTTCAGCATTAAAAAAAATCAATCTGAAAATCCAATTCATTGGCAAACGTCTACATTAAATAAATATATCAAAAATCCAATTACCACAGACTGGAACTAACAGCATTTTATCTCCGGTTGAATTTGTCCATTTAAGTGACAAATGCAAAAGTATCACAGTGCCCTAGAAACTGACGCTGACAAAGCCAACAAAAACAGCATTGATTCTGAAATACTGCATTAAGGCCATAAACTATCTAATCAAAGGCCAGGCTTATTTGATCTATGGTTGTTGCAATACCGCCAATACCCTGCAAATTACGTGTTTGAAGTGCGTTCCGACTAAATGGACTTGCTGCTACGAATGAAGCCCTGCAATGAAGCCCTGACTCCTGCTCACCTGCCTTACGCTGCTTTTAGCTAAGGAAGTGTGTCACCGTGTACTATAGTCAAACGACGGGGAAAATATCTTTGCCATCCAATCATTATGCATTACCTCACCCTGTTTGTTTTGAGGCTATTACAAATGCGTAGGTAGGTAGGTAGGTAGGTAGGTAGGTGGATAATAAATAGGCAGGCAGGCAGGCAGGCAGGCAGCAGTGGTGCATTTCAAAATAGTTTACCACCAGTTCGGTGAGTGCTCTTTGCATGCGTGCACACAAACGCTCACTTTGCACATGTGCAGAGCCTTTCCAACTCACCCGCCTACAATCCTGCACACTCCATTTTACAACTTTTCTTGCCATCTTTGTTAAGTGATCGCTGTAGTTTTTAAATTAGTAACGTGGTTGTTAAGTGAATCTGGTTTCCCCATAATGTCGCTTGCCAGAAGGGTGCAAAAGCAGACCTCTCTCTCTCTCTCTCTCACACACACACACACACACACACAGAGGACACTGCAACCATCATAAACGTGAGTCAGGTGTCAAGGATCCAAATGTAAATCATGCAACCATGGGGATGCTGCTAAGCTTGCAAGTGTGAAAAATGGTCACAAGTCACTTTTTTCAGTGGCGTTGTAACTTTGAACGGTCACTAAATGAACTATTGTAAGTTGAAGACTACCTGTAGACCGACGGAGAGACAGAATGATGATGGAGAGATGGAGTGAGTGAGTGAGTGAGTGAGAAAGAGAGAGAGAGGACATTCCACAGCATGGGAATATTAACAGACAATTTAATAGACATGCCTTGAGTGGGAACAGCTGAGCCATTTATTGTTTACTGTTTTTTAATAGAGTGCTAAAACTAAGGTGTTCGCATTACATGGTTTTAAAAAAACTCACTCAAAGATGAAACAATGACCCCCTTTGATTAAGGAAAGATACTTTTTATTATATTGGAAAGCTAAGGGGGCTGAACTTTTTTTATTTTATTTTATTGTAACCACACACAAACACACACACACATCTATATGTAAAACCAGTCAATGCCCTACAAACCCAAAACCACCACCACCCCAAACAAATTAAACCCAATAAACTGGCTTTGAATAAGTCTGACAATCATCTGTAGAGGACTTTCAACTCTCTCATTAGTTTTTCACCTGGTTTCCCCCCTTAAATAGAACAGCTCTGCCACCTCATTTTGCTGATCGATTGTGATATGTTTCATGTTTGACTCTTATATGGGGTTTCCCTTGAAATGCTCTTTATATAACGATGAAAAACAGCGTCTCTTTCATTTAGTCTTTTTACTTGCTTTCAGGATTATATTGGTACATTATCGCCAACTCCTTTGTGTTTTTTTTCAGCGCTTCCAGATACTGAAAAACATGGTTACATAAACATAAAAAACAAACAAACCTGAAAATGTGCTGTTTAAAAAGACAGTTTTAAATAAGACTCAGCTACCTTCCCTGGGACTAATGCAGGCTTACTTCTCGAGGGTCGATGTGCAGAATATTGTTAGACAGAAACAGAAGCTGTTGACTCTTATTTTTGCATTTAACTTTTTTTAACTTTTTTGATTCCTCTTCTAGCCCAAAAAGAGTCACAGGGCGCTCAGTGTGATCTTGAAATTTATTTTAATTCAAGACTTTCACACTGCACAGAAAATAATTGTGGCCGTGTTCTACCAGGACAGTTTAACAAAAAAATCACCGAGATAATTGCTTCTTCGAAATATAACACTGGGGATTGTAATCCACCCAAACCACTTCAGTCTGGCAGGAGATTGTGTGTGTGTGTGTGTGTGTGTGTGTAGTGTGTGTACATACACACACACACACATACAAAATATATAGCATAGATATTTTTTTAAATCTTTGTGTGTGTGAAGATTTTTAAAGCAATTACATTAAAGCACCTAATAAACATGTTCTCTTCAGACTAATAAGCTGAAAAACCAAAGCTTTGTTTTAAAGACGATTAAACATTGCTTATCTCTGTCTTGTAAGACAGAGCCAAAAAAAAAAAAAAAACCCCACACACAAATTCTGCCTTATGAGAAGAAATAATACTATAATACTATATGTAGGCGTGGGAAGTGTGGAGAAAGGCTTCTCACAAATGCAATCCAGGTGACTGATAACTGAAGCATGAAATTATCTAGTGCAACAAAAAATATAGTTCAACTTAAGAGAGAGACAGTTTGGTCTAGTGTTAAGGCACCAGGCTAAAAAACCATGAGGCTGTGAATTCTAGTCCTGCCTTAGCCATGAAAGCCAACTGGGTGACTTTGGGCCAATCACTAGGAGATGGGGAGTTCTAGTCCCACCTTAGCCATGAAAGCCAATTGGGTGACTTTGGGCCAATCACTAGGAGATGGGGAGTTCTAGTCCCGCCTTAGCCATGAAAGCCAACTGGGTGACTTTGGGCCAATCACTAGGAGATGAGGAGTTCTAGTCCCGCCTTAGCCATGAAAGCCAACTGGGTGACTTTGGGCCAATCACTCGGAGATGGGGAGTTCTAGTCCTGCCTTAGCCATGAAAGCCAACTGGGTGACTTTGGGCCAATCACTAGGAGATGGGGAGTTCTAATCCTGCCTTAGCCATGAAAGCCAACTGGGTGACTTTGGGCCAATCACTAAGAGATGGGGAGTTCTAATCCTGCCTTAGCCATGAAAGCCAACTGGGTGACTTTGGGCCAATCACTAGGAGACGGGGAGTTCTAGTCCCGCCTTAGCCATGAAAGCCAACTGGGTGACTCTGGGCCAATCACTAGGAGACGGGGAGTTCTAGTCCTGCCTTAGCCATGAAAGCCAATTGTGTGACTTTGGGCCAATCACTAGGAGATGGGGAGTTCTCGTCCCGTCTTAGCCATGAAAGCCAACTGGGTGACTTTGGGCCAATCACTAGGAGACGGGGAGTTCTAGTCCCGCCTTAGCCATGAAAGCCAATTGGGTGACTTTGGGCCAATCACTAGGAGATGGGGAGTTCTAATCCCGCCTTAGCCATGAAAGCCAATTGGGTGACTTTGGGCCAATCACTAGGAGATGGGGAGTTCTAATCCCGCCTTAGCCATGAAAGCCAATTGGGTGACTTTGGGCCAATCACTAGGAGACGGGGAGTTCTAATCCCGCCTTAGCCATGAAAGCCAACTGGGTGACTTTGGGCCAATCACTAGGAGACGGGGAGTTCTCATCCTGCCTAAATCATGGAAAGCTGGCTAGGTGACTTTGGGAGGATCCCAGCCCAAATCACCTCATAAGGCACGTTCGACATGTTTGCTGCCTGGAGTTGTAAGTTGTTTTTGACACTGTCATTCAGCTGGACTCGGTATATTGCGTTATCATCTCATTTTATTTTGCAAATCTCTCCCCAGGAAAACAGAAAGCCTGCAACACCCATTGCTTTCTGCTGTCATCAAGTCTGAAAAAGCAAAATTAAGCCCACGTTCTTGGGATGGGTGGGGTGGAGTCTGAGGCCATTTTGGGATTGAGGCAAAGGATCTGGAACGTGCTGTTAGAAAAGGCAGGCTGGAGGTGCCAAATTCTGCCTTCCATGGAGTGGAACTCCCGACAGTTATGACTGTTCAAAAGCGATGGAAAAAAGAAAGAAAGAAAAAATCCTGCCAAATGACAAATGAAGCTTCAGAGGAAGCTGTTTTGAGTTCAACCTGTCCTCTAGGAATATTTCCAGGCATATTTTTTCTAAAAAATGATATAGTACCAAGGGGTTGACTGGCACTGTTAATCCCTCATCATGGACGTTTAGCCAAGCAATCTTGAAACAAAGGGCCTGCTAACCTCTATGATGAAAGCAACCAGATAAAGACATTTTTAACAGTCTAAATGTTTTCGGTTCTGAACAGGAAGGAAGCTTATTCCATTTATTGCTCTATTTTGATTTGGATAGTTTTGAGGTCCTTATCTCTTGCAAGTACGGACAGATCAGAACAGTGTAAAACAGAGAGGCTAAAATTCTGTTTTAGACACACCTGCACAGTGAAAGAAAAATGCTGAACCAGCGAGGTCAGAAAGTATGATATCTGTTGCTAAGTAAAACACATAGCCAGCAGAGGGAGCTTACCAAGCTGAGCTTCAGGATTTGCCAAAAACAAGTCTAACCAAACCCCCCCCCCAAAATCAGGAAGATTGACACACATTAATAATCCAAAAAGGGGGTGGGGTATTACAGAGATTCTCTTACAATGCATAAAATTGCGATTTCAAAACCGGACAGCCAACTCCAGCGAAAATCAGCCAACCAAGCTATATACAAAACAGTTAGTAACATTTGTAATCTGGACAAGCAATTTAGCAGATCTATTGTTCATCGCAACGTATAAGGTTACACAGCGTGAGGATACATAAAGGTTGAGGGAGGGGGAGAAAAGTCCCTTGTTCTGCACTGTACGTTTTCCTTTTCCTTTTGGGTTGGAAAGTGATCTATTTTTATTGCTCAAACATAATAAAGCCTTGGCAGTTAAAATAAGAGAACTATCTGCTGGTCTATTTATACCTCCTTTCTGTACATTTTAACCCTTCAGAAATCAGAAGTGTGAGAATAATTTTGGGGGGCCATGTCTCAAATTCATGGGCCTAGCATTTTTTGGCCAAAACCCACCCAGAGTGTGGTGGGATGTATTTGTGGGTCTAGGACAACGCGCCAGGGCCAACTCACCACGGCCAACTCACCGTGGCCAACTCGTCACGAGACAATTCGTTGCGGGACAAGAATTACACTAATGCTGAAGAGATGGTAGAACCGAGACATTAAAGAAAGGATGTCAAAGGAGGGACAAAATGAAATGTAAATGACCAAAATTAAAATGTTTTTTTCAAAAAAAATATTTTAAATAATGAAACTGAATTATTGACTTGTCCTGCAGTGAGTTGGCCCACAGCAACTTGTCCCATTCCGTGTATTTGTAAGGTTAGCATCTGCAGCTTATATCTCAAAGTAACACCACAGCGGTCACATTTTGAAGTTATACTCTAGAACGGAGGGTCCCCAATCCCTGGTACATGGATTGACACCGTTCTGTGGTATGCCAGCAACTGGGCCATGCAAACAAGCCAAAGTCCCATCCATAGGATGCAGGCACCACGCAAAACCACCGTGACCTCTCCAGTCCATAGAAAAACCTGTCTTGCTCTAGAAGGTGTGACCACCAGTGAACCACTATCTCTAACAACATCCAGTTGACATTTAGGACTCTTCTCTGGAGGGTCCACAGAAACAAATGACAATGTGCAGAAAATAATTGCCATTCTCGAATGGGACATGTGTGCAAAAGATGTGCCACAGTTGTGTGCATGTTGCAGGTTCAAACGGAGCCCTTTACAATATGACAGCTGAAGTTTTATAGCCCCCATATGTTTACATGTACACTGGCAAAGATGACTGAGTTTTTGGAAACTGAACAACCGTGGCAAAATAAAATAAAGATGCTGCCAATATTAATGGACACCTTGGGTGCCATCCCAAAACAATTGGGGGGGGGAACCCCATGAACACAACCAGCATTGACAAAAATCACCATCAGTCAATGGCAAAAGGCAGCTTTCCTTGGAACAGCTTAAACCTTGCAATGATACTTTAACATCAACAACCTTGGGAAAGACTTGTTAGGTTGATAAAAGTGCTAAATCCAATCTAAACATCTGGCTGATTATGTGACTTACCATAATACAACCATAATAATAATGCACAGAAATATTTAATAGGTGGATAAAAATGCCAAATCCAGACTAAACATCTGGCTGACTATACAATCAACCAAACTACACCTTACTGAATCCTGCAATTAGCCTACCTAGCTGAATACTATACCCCAAATGGCTACCAATGGCCTTCCAGGATTTCAAAGTTCACTTGGAAACATCACGCTGCAAACATATAATTTTCTGCATGTAAAACCTATGTTCAGGGCTATGACTTTTCTGATATTCCAATTGTTGCATTACTTCAGCCAATTAAGACTTCTATCCTGCCTTCCCAGTGGCTTATCTGAACTCATATTTTACAACATGTGAAGATTTGCAAAATAAGAAATTAAAAGAGAGTGATGAAGGCAAATAAGGCTAGCTGAAAGTTGAAAATACTGATGCACACACTGCAAGAGTGAACAATAAACTGAAGAAGGAAACACTACATGCAGCTAAGGCATAATTCTCCCATTTTCCATGGCAACCAGACCTGAATCACAAACTCAACAGACACATTGCATTTGGAGAGCACGGCTGAAATAACTTATAAATATACAAAGATGAACAAAGTGTCTTCTCATTTTCCCTTTGTAGGGCAGGACAATAAGCGCTTAGATCCTAGATACATTTAATTTCCCCAAATCTCCAACTGGGGAGAAAAACAGCCTATGCACAGAACAATTCATATTTAGCATTTACATCCCACCTAACTTCAGAGTAGCTAACATTGAAATAAAAACTTGTAAAATTGCAATATTAATTATCACCTAAATATAATCATGGTGAAAGGGGGATAAAAAAAATACACTAAAATTAAAAAACAATCCACATTGTAGCTCTTCAAATGCTCTCTTGCAGAACTCAGTTTTCAAAAGATATGCATGACGGAACTATACAGATTTAGGGGGTTGCATATTCCAGAAATAGGCATGCTGCTGAAGATTTGTCTCCATATAGCCCATGCCTTGAACTGTCCAAGGGGAGGAATTGGGGAGGAGAGACAAAGAGAAGAATAAATAAATAGAAAAGCCAGATACACAGAAGATAGGTAGATGATAGATGATAAAAGACAGGGAGGGAGAGTGGATGGATGGATGGAGACAGGAAGGTAGACAGACTAATAGATAATAGATGATAATAGATGACAGATGAAAGATAGATAATAAATGATAGATATATAATGGATAGATGATAGATAATACATAGATAAAAGATGATTGGAAAGACAGAGACAAAGAGAGATGATAGAGAGACGAAGGAAGGAAGGGAGGAAGGGAAAATGAAGGAAGGAAGGAAGGAGGGAGGGAGGGAGGGAGGGAGGGAGGAAAGGAAGGAAGGAAGGAAGGAAGGAAGGAAGGAAGGAAGGAAGGAAGGAAGGAAGGGAAGGAGGGAGGGATAGAGACAGAGATTCAGATAGCAACTGACTGGCTGGCTGGCTGGCTGGCTGGCAGGCAGGCAGGCAGGCAGGCATAGAGACAGGGACAGACAGACCAAAAAAGAAGTCTCAAGAACTTAAACCAGCCATCTAACCCAAGTAAAGTTTGATCCATGAGACTTAAGGGAGCAGGGGGACAAGTCTTTTCTGTAAGCTGGTCTGTAAGGCTTTTAAAGAAAATGCTTGCTAATTGCTCCCGCTTTCTATCCATGCCGCCCCGCACACTTTCCTTTCCCTTTCCTGCAAAATACATTTAGTCACAAAGGAATACATCAGATCATATCAACAATAAGGAGGACAGAAATTGGAGAGCGGCCAGCTCTGAAATGATCATGCAAAAACACAGATGTCCTGGTGTTATTATTCCCCACAAATTCTCTGTCTGATATCTTCTGTCCTACGCAACTGGCAAGAATATTTGCGAACTCTTTTTAACAATTGCATCTCCCCCTACACACACACACACACACACACACACACACACACAATGTTTTAACGAAATCCACATGGTCAGATCACAGACAAAAAAAACAAAAACCCTTCCTTCGACCATTTCAGATTCTACACACAAGGAAATTACAGATGGCACCTTAAAAGCATGATAACGCTGACATAAATCAAAGTGATATTCCCATTCTGTATTAACTTTCAGAGGCAGGTTCTAAAACCCCCATGCAATACAAGCTGAACGTTTCAAAGTTGGATTTAATGTGATGATTTTCCTAACACAACATATTGCACTTCCAGCTTGCTTAGATATTTGCGCAAGAATTAAAACAAAGATAGGCAGTCCTTGACTTAGGGCCACAACTGAGCCCAAAATGTATGTTGTTAAGCGGGAAATTTGTTAAGTGAGGGTTGCCCCCTTTTAAGAGAGGGGGGGTCAAGCTATTTTGCAAGGCACCTGAAGGCCAGACAAGGAATAATAGATGGAAACGGATCAAGGAGAGATTCAACCTGGAAATAAGGAGGAATTTTCTGACAGTGGGAACAATCAACCCATGGGACAGAAGTTGCCCTCAGAAGTGGTGGGAGCTTCATCACTTGAGACTTTCAAGAAGAGATTGGACTGCCATTTGTCAGGGATGGTGTAGAGTCTTTAGGACAGAATAGTTGAGCTAAGGCATGCCCAGGCTCCTTGCTGTCTCCTTCTTGCTCACACAGCAAATAATATTTCAGTTTCCATGTTTCAGTTTCCAAACAGCCCTCAACCCTCTCACACACTGACAGGACACTAGCCAGATGAATACCGATGGATGCTGGTAGGCAGAGGCACAATTTTTCCCCTTATTTTCCTCCCCAAAAACTAAGCCCGACCACATAGTTTCGTAGCAAAGAACAGGTATAGAGCTAGTAATGTTATATAGCAATAGCACTTAGACAGCCCTCTCTAAGTAGTTTACAGAGTCAGCATATAGTATAATATATAATACACTTATTATCTTATGTCATATTATGCTATGTTGCTGTAGTATATTACATTATACCACATTATTACATTATGTTGTGTTATATCCATATCGCTATTACCTATTCACTTATGCTTTTAAAAAATTTAATGACTTTTTATAAATCTATTGTTTATTGTTAGAGACCACCCAGAATCACTCTTTGTGAGATGGGAGGCCATATTAAATTTGCTATATGAATAAATATTGCTAAAACTAATGAGGATAACACTCTTCTTTTCGACTATGCAAACCACTATTTGTTCGTTCTGTGTTGTTTCTCTCACTATACAGACAACATCCTAAATGCCTGGAAACAAAGACTTGGAAGAGTCAAGCTGATCATTTTATCCGTTTTTTTAAAAAAAGAATCTTTACAGGGATTTAATTTAAATCAGAATCGACTTAGCCATCCCCCACAGTCCTGGTGTTGCCCTAAGGTGAAATCTGTGTTCCGGACGACCATAGAACCCTTGTCATTATGCATTAGCCTCAGATAAAGAGTCAACCACCATCTCATCTTTTCGTACTTTGCGCAGAGCCACGGCTTCCTGTTGCTTACAGTCAAATTGGTCCCATTAGATAGGCAAACCTACATGGCATGCGGCCCTCTCAATTCTTGGCAAATAGATGGGGAAGAAATGGAGGCAGTGGCAGATTTTATTTTCCTTGGGCTCCAAGGTCACCGCAGATGGGGAGTGCAGCCAAGAAAGTGAAAGATGCTTGCTCCTGGGGAGGAGAGCTATGGCCAATCTAGACAGCACACTCAAAAGCAGAGACATCACCCTGCCAACAAAAGTGCGTAGAGTCCAGGGTGTGGTTTTCCCAGTTGCAGAGTATGGCTGTGAAAGCTGGACCATAAGGAAGGCTGAGCGCCCAAGAATGGAGGCCTTTGAACTCTGGGGCTGGAGGAGAAGATTCCAGCGAGTCCCTTGGACTGCAAGGCGATCCAACTGGTCGGTCCTAGAGGAGACCAACCCTGACTGCTCTTTAGAAGGCCAGATCCTGAAGATGAAACTCAAAGACTTTGGCCACCTGACGAGAAGGAAGGAAGGACTCACTGGAGAACAGCCTAATGCTGAGAATGATGGAGGGAAGAAGAAGAAGAAGAAGAAGAAGAAGAAGAAGAAGAAGAAGAAGAAGAAGAAGAAGAAGAAGAAGAAGAAGAAGAAGAAGAAGAAGAA
>BHEV01010489.1:0-25828 GCA_004319985.1 Emydocephalus ijimae
TGTCGTGTCCGGAAAAGATGCCCAGAGTCGGTGACTTTATTTCAAGCTCCTTTATTTAACCTCGCGAACCGAACGAACTGAATTCCCAACGCCCGCGGCTTTTATGCCCTTTCAGCGGCTTGTGGCGCGGCCAATGGCAGGCATTCAGGTTTCCCGCTCTTGGATCGGTCCAATCGCGGGGAATCCTGAATGGGCCAATCAGCGNCTTCCATTTCATGCAGTACTATATAGCATCACTTTGCTTTTTAAAGTATTGTTGTTTTAGAAGTTTCTTGTACATCTAGTCTTCCTGATACTAAGTCAATTACAATATTTTATTTACTTTTCTTTTCTTTTCTAGTAAAAAATAACTGATGGAGAAAATAAATAGTTAAATCTATACGAGTTAATATTATAACTCCCAAATTACATTTCCACTGACAAAGTGATTGCAACCAACCTCATTTAAATGTCCAATGTTTACAATAAACATAAAATATTTTTTAAAAAGAATGTCATTTTAATATCATAGGAAATTAATATCTCATTAAGTAAAGCCACCTTCCACTGTTTTCCCAGGAAAAGATATCCAAGCTCATTTTTTTCAGAGGCTGCATAAATAACCTATATCAATTCTGTCAACTTCCTGTTAAAAAAGGGAAGGTTTTTGCTTTTGGAGTCATATAGTTATTTTCTATGTAACCTCCATTCATAGTAGAACTTCAAAAACAGCTACAGCAAAGAAAGAATGTTTGAGTTGCATTATGACGTAGAAAATTTATCGTTTAAATACTGGAAATGTTTTCAAAATTAGATTGTTGTTATTATTATTATTATTATTATTATTATTATTATTATTATTATTATTATTATTATTATTATTATCCTGTAAATAATAATGATAATAATAATCTGGTGAGATTCACAACCTTTGGGGCTGTTTGTTAGCTCAACAGCTTGAGTCCTAACCAATGACTTAGGAACTGTTAAGATAGCGTTGGATGATGATGATGATGATTACCTCCTCTTCCTCACACTTTACCTACAAAAATAGATTTAATCCCTATTATAATACTGGGATTATCCCAAGAGACATATGAAAAGAGGGTCTGCTTGCACTTGCCAATATACCTCAATAATAAAATGCAAAAACATGGAAATTAGGCAGTAAAGAAAAGAAATTAAAACAAAAAGACTTTCCCATTATCATTAGCATAAGAAAGATAAATGTAAAGATATTACAGTGTTTCTTGCTCAAGCAGGGGATTGGACTGGAAGACCTCTGAAGTCCCTTCCATTTCTATTGTATTCTATGTTCTAATATCTTCTGACAGCAGAAAGCTCCAGGATATTAGTTTCCTAATAACAATAGTAATTGCATAAAAATGTCTAACATCTGAGAGATGCTGTGAATTGTGTTGGCCAATGGAAGGCAATGCTTTCCCTCATTACTATAGACCAACCATTTGATAATAAAGGGATTATTAAATCTGCATGCCATGTTATTTAAAATAGGGTAGAACAACAAAATATATTATTTTCAACTTGGAAGGTCCCTACCACAATATATACTGATTCAGTAGTATTGAATTTATCCTTTGTTAGCTTCAAAGGTAAGGCATTAAATTTTGTCAGGGTGAAAGACCTTCAGTGAGATATACTGAAGATATTGAGCTCTACATTAGTTTGCTCATGCCTTATAAAGACTAAATAATGTCTGCAAGATCATGTTATCTGAGTCTAGATCAATATGCCTTTTCCCAGGCTGAACAAAAGTTATCCAAGGAGGTCACAGAAATCAAAGATCTTTCTGTGAAGATCAATTTAGTCCAGAACCTGAACTGACATAGCCTCATATGAGCTCTTTAAGAAGCAAGTCCTGATTCCAATCTTTAAAAAGAGCTGGAAACAACCCAAGGTATCTGGAGACAAAATCTTTAAAAAAATTATCAGACTGCTTTGATAGGTCTTATATCTTTATCAGAGCAAATCTGGGAAGCATGGAGTAGAAGGCTAATCATTTTGCTTTTAAGTATGGTAATGGCAGAAGGTCTACGATTACTGTATCTGCTTCTCACAAAACGTAAAATTGCATCTGTAGTCAAATGGGCCTACAGATTGTTGGCCACGTTCAACTGTTTCTTCCAAACTATGGAGGATTGAGTTACGTTTTTCATAATCTAAACTCTGGAAGATATCAAAATCTAACTACGAAAATTGGGCAATAATTTAATTTCAGTTCTTTAATATGCTGATGATATCTGATGATGATGAACAACCAAGGGTATTAAACAGCTAGGTATCCACTTTCAATCTTGCAAACACTATGTAAAGTTAAGTAGCACAAAATCAAACAAAATATTATTTACCCAAGAGATAAATGTATTTATTCCTCCCTGAACTCTTTTTTCAAAATAAGTGTGATGGAATGTGAACCTGCAGCAGAAAGAGGGAGGATTTTGCCAAATGCTTCCCATAAAGAGATCCAGATTCAAATGTTGTGCAGTATTGGACAGAAAAGAAGAAAGAAGTTCCATGTAACCACACTCTAGAATATGTCAGGATATGTCTAGTAGTTTCGAAGGTTTTAGCCTTTTTTGTCAAGTTTCTATCTATTAGGTATAATCAAATAAAGATTGGACTTAATTGAATTTCAGTCTCACCTCTGTACTTGGACCCTGACAATAAGGTAGTTTTCACAGTTTCTCATATTGATAAGGATAGGTGAAATTCCCAGAGTTCCCATATATAGTTTTGCAACTGACTCTAGTCCATGTGATGATGGGACATAGACAAGAACCTCCCCGAACATCTCAATGACCAGTACAATCATTGGGAGAGAGTCATTCAGTGTCAAGGGACAGGCAATATTAACATTGTTTTATTCTCTTTAACCATCTGATGTTTTATTAAGCAAATGCTTCCTTGTTACCTGCAAACTCCTTTTCCATAATTAAGATGTTGTTTAGTTTGGCAATTGTCTTAATTGCTCAAAAGTTAACAGAACAGAACAAGTCTGTTATCCAATAAGGTGAGAACTACTACCAGGGTTTAGGAGATCATCAATCTGCTTGATCTCCTTTGGAGATATTAGTATCAGGGATAAAACTATGGTACAGTTATCGTTAAAAAGCAACAAATGGGAGTTAGGCTGAAGTCATAACTCTGGAAGGTGAAAAAGTAGGAAGAGATGAGATGAGAAAAAACTTATCTTACCTGGGAACCAGTTACTTATAGCAATGGGTTATATAACAGCTATATAACAACCAAGTATTTTCCACTTTCCAAACAATTTCCATCATGAAACATTAATTCAGATATTTACATGGAGTCAATGCTGCATGCAAATTAATAACATTAAATAACAAATATTTATTCTTATTACAGATATATAAAAATAGAATTAGTTTATCATTTCTTTCCTTTCTTATTAATTGCCCTATTAGGAGTGCCAATCGATGTACATAATGTAAAATTAAAAACACAGAGGATTTTTAAAAAATCAATTCATGTCATGTTGTGCATGGTTTATTATCCACTTTTTATTTAATAGTGTTAAAATGTAGATAAACAACCTTGAATATTAATTGCACTTCTGTAAACTGATATTAACTTGTATGATTTTCCTTCTCTTAACTTTGATCTCCCTTTTCAAAATAAAGAAAATGATCAGACAAGCTTTGGATATTGCATATGCAGTGCCAATTGAATTAAATTACATAAAGCCTCTTTTCTTTTCTTTTCTTTTCTTTTCTTTTCTTTTCTTTTCTTTTCTTTTCTTTTCTTTTCTTTTCTTTTCTTTTCTTTTCTTTTCCCTTCCCTTCCCTTCCCTTCCCTCCCCTTCCTCCCCTCCCCTCCCCTCCCCTCCTTTCCTTTCCTTTCCTTTTTGGTGCAACTAGAGTCCATGGATAGAAATCTTGTAGTATGCTAGATGTTGCTGAATTTCAATTCTCATTATTTTCATCTAGCATGAAATTGAAGTCCAGCAACATCAGGAAAGTCCTGATTTCCTCTTTTGCAGTTGTCTGTTCAATTACTTCTTACTCCTGGAGAGTTGACATGTGGCAGATTATCCTCCCACCCATTCCACAAGATGCTGTTATAGAACAAGGGAAAGAAATAGCATTCTTACCTGGATGACGTCTCGCTGATTCAGAACTATTGACACATTTTCTGTAAACCATGATAATCCTCATCTTTTCCATATAATAAATGAATGAATCCTTTTTACCATCTCTAGGGATGTGGGCATTGTTGCAAAAGCTATAAGGTAAGGTTTACTGCCAATGTTAGAGGGTCAGGATTCAATCTGTCTAAATCCATCCAGGATTGTCTAAATATACTTACTGCTAACATACATTATCCACATATCTTTTTTCAAATACAAATTTTGCTTATTTTAAATATACTGTATATGTTTCTGTCCTGTAGAATTTTAAAATAACAATTCTCTTGATGAAATATCTCTTTTGAACAAACTTGCTAAGGTCATACAGAACTTCACCAGGGCTTTTCCCTTGTGTCGCGTCCGTCGTGGGAAAGGAGACTCGGAGCCAGTGACTCAGTTTCAGCTCTTTATTTGGTCCCGAGATCGGCTCGGGCTCCAAAGGAAAAACAGCAGCTTTTATTCTTTGGCTGCAGCGGCCGCGGCCAATGGCACCGCTTTGAATCTCCCGCGATTAGTTTCCACCAATAGTGGGGGATTCACGGGGGGCCAATCAGTGCGGCTCGCTCGACCAATCAGATCGCCGTGCGCTTGACCAATCGCTATGCGGCGTTTACAAGTATGTTAATGACCATACAGAACACCCCTCCCCTCTTGGTATGGTCCTATGTAACGTAGTCCCGTAAGTAGGTGGGGCTTCGTACTTGCCTACTTGACCTGCGCAGGTTAGTTGGTACTTGGCTCCCGGCCGGTTCAGTCGGGTTCTGTGTTGCTCTCTGCCTCGTTGATGGAACCGCCTGGAAGGTTTCACCGGGCCTTTCATCGCAGCTCCCTCCCGGTCTACCCGGGCTGGTTGAGCTGCGGTTGTTGCTGCTCCCGCCTGGTCTTTCTGGGCTGGTTGAACTGGCCTGGCTGCTTCTCCCTGGTGAGGCTTCGAGCTGGCTGCTTGTCGGTGAGTATTGCTGGTTTCTTTCTGTTGGTGGTTGGTTCCCGGGGTGTTCCCTCCCCTCTTGGTTTGTGTTATGTGGGTTCCCTTCTCTCTCTGGGTGTCTGTCTGTGTCTGTTTGCATGTCGGTTGTGTTTCCCGTGGTTGTTCTCGATCTTAATTGATCAATGTGTCGTTTCCATGCTCGTCCGTCAATTGTTTGCAGCCGTTACAAGCGGGGACCTGACACTTGGGTTATGGTTGCTGGCACCCAAAGTGGATTCCCGGTAAGGTTCTTCGCGTAGACTGCGTCGCCTGGTGTAAATGTTTGGTGTTTGCTTGAGGAGTTTGGGGATCTTTCTGGGTTGTATGTGGGGTGCAGCCTGTTGAGTGGGGACCTTAATTTCCTCCCCATTAATAGTTCTGCCAGGCTTTAGTTGGTTGTCATGTTCGGGGTTATGTGTTGTATAAAAAGCATTTTGTTTATTTTTTCTTGGATTTGCCCGTGTTCAATTTTTTGGATTGTTTTTTTCATAAATTGAACCATTCGTTCCACCGTCCCATTCACCGCCGGATGTGCTGGCGCTGTCAGTGCGTGCCGTATTCCCCGTTCCACTAGGAATTTTTCGAATTCCAGCAAGGTAAATTGGGGCCTGTTGTCTGACACGATGACATCTGGGAGGCCATGGGTTGCGAACAGCTTGCTGAGTTCCTTGGTCACGGCCTCCGTGGTGGTGGTTTTCATGTTGCTTAGCTCCAACCAATTGGAGTAAGCATCTACCATGATAAGGAATATGTGTCCCTTAGTGGGCCCGGCAAAATCTATGTGAATCCTGGACCATGGTCCCCTGGGGTTTTCCCATTCCAGGATTGGTGCGGCAGGAGGGCTCGGCCTGGTTTCTTGACAACGTTTGCATGCTGCCACCCAAGTCTCGATCTGTTTGTCCATCCCTGGCCACCAGGCGTAACTCCTGGCCAGGGCTTTTGTTCTAACTATGCCTGGGTGCTCCTTGTGTAATAACTCCAATACCTTCCCTTGTAATTTTTCCGGAATAACAACCCTATCCCCCCAAAGTACACAACCTTTTTGTAACGACAGTTCTGTTTGCCGATTTCAAAATGTCCTGAATGATTCGTTGTCGTCTTTTTCCGGCCACCCTTTCTCTACCCAATGTAACACCCGCGCCAGACATTTGTCTTTATTAGTTTCGCGGGCAATGTCTGACGCGGCTATGGGTAGATCAGGCAGAGTCTCTATGCTAAGGGTGGCTGTCGTGGGTGCTGGGTCAGTGTCTAGGTCAGGTAACGGCGTGCGGCTCAGGGCGTCTGCGTGGGTGATCATCTTACCGGGTCAGTGTGTGAGCCAGTAGCTGTAGGCGGCAAGGAATTCGGACCACCTTGTCATTCTAGGAGATAGAATGTTCGGGGTGGCCCTGTTCCCTGCAAGGATTCCCAGCAGTGGCTTGTGGTCGGTGATGACGGTGAACGTCCAGCCGTAGAGGTACTCGTGGAACCTCTTCACTGCAGCGATGATAGCCAGGGCCTCTTTGTCCAGCTGACTGTAGTTTCTCTCCGGTTTGGTGAGGGTCCTTGAAAAGAAGGCAATGTGTGCTTCTTTTCGCCGACGCCGAAAGGTGATGCGTCGCATGTGACGGCTAGTGCTAGGGTCTCGTTGTATTGGATGAGGACGGCATCCGAGGTGAGCAGGTCCTTGGTTTTGTTGAAGGCGGCTTCCTCATGTTTCCCCCAAGTCCACGTGGCTGCCTTGTCCAAAAGCCTATGCAAAGGCTCCACCACGGTCGCCTTTTGGGGCAGGAACACATTATAAAAATTAAGCAGTCCTAGAAATGCCTGCATTTCCATTTTATTCTTCGGCGTGGGGGCTTCTTTAATGGCTCTGATTTTTTTTTCGATCGGGTGGATGCCATGCTGGTCTAGAAGGTATCCTTGGAACTCGACCCACTCTGTGTGCAGCTGGCATTTTTCTTTTTTCACCTTTAGCCCGGCCTCCTTGAATTTGGTTAGTACCTCCCTTAGATGACCCTCCAGTTCTTGTTGGTTGGCTGCTGACACCAGTACATTGTCGAAGTAGGGCACCACCCCCTTAATTCCTTGCAAGAGTCTCTTCATGAGGCTCTGGAAAATTCCCGGAGCCACGCTGACTCCAAACGGGAGTCTCTTACAGTGAAACGCTCCCCGGTGGGTTACTACGGTCTGCGCCTCTGCGGTTTCTGCATCGACTGGTGACTGTTGATAGGCTTGCACCAGGTCGAACTTCGCAAAAACCTTTCCTCCCCCCAGTGAGTGTAGGAGGTGCTGCACTACTGGAACGGGGTAGGCGCTTTGTTGTAAGGCGCAATTTAGGGTGGCCTTATAGTCCCCGCAGATTCTCACCGACCCATTGGGCTTGACTGGGGTGACTATGGGGATCTCCCACCGGGCGTGATCGATTGGCTCTAGGACCCCTTGTTTGATGTGCTTATCTATTTGCTCATTGATCTTGGGCCGGAGTGCAAAAGGTACCCGCCGTGGTTTTAGGCGTATTGGGGGAACGCTGGGGTCTAGGCTGAAAGAAATAGGGGGCCCTTGGTACTTGCCTAGGGTGCCGTCGAACACTTCCTGGAAGTCCCTTGCGAGTTGCTCTTCCCAGTCGGCATCTGTGACGTGATCGACGCCCATAACTTCGATCCCGAGTGGCACGAACCACTGTAGTCCCAAAAGGCTGGGGCGGTCTCAGTCCACGATCGTCAGGGGAAGCCTTGCTGTGCGCCCTTTGAAGGTTACTTCGAAATGTCCTGTTCTGACTACTGGGATGCGATTCCCCTGGTAGTCTTTAAGGATTAATTTCTGCATTTCCAGTCCCCTTTCATGGATCGTGGGCACCAAACGCTTGATTTCCCGCCATGCAACCATGGAGAGGTAGGACCCGGAGTCCACCTCCATCTTGCATGGTTCGCCCTTGATGCCCACTTCCACGTATACCTTTCGGGCGTCTGCGCTGGATGAGTGGCCGATGACGACCGTCTGGTGGGTTTCCTCTCTCTGTCGGTTCTCACCATTCCGTTGGCCCCGCCCGTCTCGGTTCAAGCGATTTTCGGCTTGGCGGTCTCTGGGCCTGGGGGGGGTGCTATCTTGTCTCCGGTTGCTGCGATCTCGCCGTCGGGGGCTGTAGGCTTTTTTAAGTCGGCAGACTCGGGTGATGTGGCCTCTTTTATCGCAATGTCAGCAGATCGCATTGAAAAACCGGCACTCCGATCGAAGGTGGTCGCCTCCACACCCGGCACATTGGGGTCCCGACTTACGACTCCTCTGGTCGCGCCGGTCTCGTCCCGTCTGGAGTCGATGGATGTCCTCTTCCTCGTCCGTGGTATTGGAGGCAGAGTTGAAGTCTCCATGGTGGGCAGTGGTCTCTTGGCGGCTTGCTTCAGAGCGTGCCTCAGTCACCGTGCCCATCTCAGTGGTTGCGGTGCGGTCCTCGGTGTCCGGTCTCTGCATTCGAGCTGCCGATTTCCGGGTTGCTTCATCTGCGGTGGCCTCGGCGAGAGCGTTGGCGAGGGCGATGTCGCCTTTTGCCATCAGTCGGCTTTGCAGGACTGGGTCTCTGAGCCCGAGGATGACACGGTCTCGCAGAGCCTCGTCCATGTCCGTGAACCCGCACATGCCCCCTAGGCTCCGTAGATCAGCCACAAAGTTGCTGATGCTCTCACCCGATCTCTGGTCCCACCGGTAGAAATTGTGCCACATGATAAGGGTGGGCACCGTGGGGGCACAGTGGTTTCGGAGCAACGGCTCGAGATCGGCCCAGTCCATCACCTTCATATCCTTGGGTTTTGCGAGAGCTTTTGCCATCTTGAACACTGCGGGCCTGCAATGTGTTAAAAAGACGGCTCTTTTCTTCTGCCCGGTTGCATCCTTTAAGTTGCTACTTTCGAGGAACATTAGGAATTGGTTTGTGTACGATTCCCAATCCTCGGTAGTGGGGTTAAAAGGTGTGGGCGGTGCGATGCTGGCCATCTTGTCAGTCTCGCTTCCTCAGGACACATGCTTGATGGGGATTAGTCTTGAGATCCCATCCTCGTCGCCAGTGTCGCGTCCGTCATGGGAAAGGAGACTCGGAGCCAGTGACTCAGTTTCAGCTCTTTATTTGGTCCCGAGATCGGCTTGGGCTCCAAAGGAAAAACAGCAGCTTTTATTCTTGGGCCGCGGCGGCCGCGGCCAATAGCACCACTTTGAATCTCCCACGATTAGTTTCCACCAATCGCGGGGGATTCGCGGCGGGCCAATCAGTGTGGCTCGCTCGACCAATCAGATCGCCGTGCACTTGACCAATCGCTACGTGGCATTTACAAGTATGTTAATGACTGTACAGAACACCTTGGACCAAGTTTTCACTGACCTACTCTTTGAACTGCTCACTATTAACTATTAATTGATTAATTAATATCACATGATGAACAAAAAGAGCAGCTTCTGGGCACACACAGAGTAGGTGTGGATGCCACATTTCTCAACCTAGTCTCTTAATTGAAGTGTTCCAGCAGAATGCACTTCCTTCATGGCATTAAGGAGACACATTTCATGCATCCCTGGTTACTACTTATTATCAGTGCTTGCATTAAATTTTCAGTAGTCCTCCATCTCTCTGGATATGTGTCAAATTTTGATTGGTAAGAGTAAAAAAACTGACAGAATTTGATGGCAGAAGACTGCAACAGATAGAATGTTAGAAGATGGCATAATATGGAGAGGCAGAGAAGCTGAGGTAAATTCACATACATAAATAATGTATATGCATACATACACAGAAGTCTAGAATTGTCCACTCCTTATTTTAATGGAGCCAAAAAGTTGCAAATTGTGGGAAACAGTTTATCTCATCTTGACTAATAAGGCCCACTATATTTCTTATCTTAATATCCTCTTATTCATAATTCTTCACAGTGAGTCAGCACTAAACAGTTCAATAATCCTGTCAGCTCCACTAAATAGACCAGATGAGGAATTCAACTCTACAAGAAGGCTAACACTATTTTCTTTTTTTAATATTTTTTTTTATTTTAAACAACAAACATAAACAAACACCAAACCTACGTTAAATAAAATCTTCTTTCCATTATACAATGCGTTGGTTGGTACATATCTCTTGGGCACAATATCAACAGTCATTCCATCCTATTTTGAATTACAATTCATATCAAATATAGCTACTATCCATTTAATATATTATTGTCAAATCATTATCAAAACTGTTATTGCCAATTTATCTCATTTTTTGAGCAGGATTCAACTATTATAAAGCCCAATTTATAACATCGTTAAGGCTAATACTATTTTCATTAACACTGGCTATTTGTAATAACAGCAATATTTGCAAGTCTGTGCTACATCCCCTATGTCTTCTTATGTTCCAGAAAAATCAGGGAAGTGCCTGTCTGAGTCTTTTCCAAATCTTATGTGTCTTTTGTGGAGTTAAATTATATTTTAGCTCTCATTGCTCTTGGATGCCATGCTTGAGGGGCTGTTTTGTGGTGGTGGTGAGCTTTGGCAATGGTTATGCTGAATGTGATGTATTGTGATATTAATAACTACTATATTATTATGTTTATGTTGAATTAAGTTTCAGTAGTGATTTTAATGTTGTTAATTCTGTTGTTTTTTATTCATATGTGGTTTTATATTCTTCCTGTTTTTAAATGTTGTGATTCACTCAAAGTCATATATCTGAAGTCAGCAGCTACATAAATTCCATAAATAGATATTTTTCTTAAAAAGTGAAATGTCTTCACTGCTTCATCTCATTTCCCTTGGAGTCCTGCTCATGTTTTTCCTATGGAATTCATAGTGTGCAAGGAAACTGAGAGAAGTGAAGCCATCTTTGGTAGTGCTGAGTAAAGTACATCCAGGATTGACCAACTATGTCGGTGTCAGGCTACAGAACTTTTTCCCATTCAATTAACAAGAATGAACTTCTGAAAACCAAATGTATCAAAAGGAATCCTTTATTGAGATGAGACAATTCATGTCGGAGTTCAAAGCAGCGTCTAAGGTCCCTCAGGCATACAGGGGTAGATAAGGGAGTTTAGAACCCCTCCCCCTATCTCGATGTGTATTTAATGAAACAAAAGCCAGTTTGTTAAATCTCCCCCCCCCCTTTTGTAAGGAACGATCTTTTTCACAATTTCCCAGGGCATATCTCACTGTGGAATTTTTATGGTCTTCTCCTGGCTGTGCCTCTCAGAGGTGATAGGTTCTGGAAATCTGGGTTTTCTCCCTTCATTGTATCATGTGCAGGTTATACAAATTTGATATGAGATTAAATATATCCAGGTTACATCAAGAAAGGATTTCTTTATCAGTCTCCCCCCCACTTTTCTTCTTCCACTGAAGAAATGACAGGTACATGGATCTGACTGTGAGAGATTGCCATACTATAGACCACTAAAGATTTGCTAAAGTTCTTCAGTTTGGCTGATTAAGCCATTCATTGGAGATAGGTGGTCATTTGAATTTAATGAATAAATAAATAACTACAAGATTCCAAATTTTGCCAACCTAGAAATCCTTAACCCAGCACAAGAAAAGAAGACAAAGGAGGTTGGTCTCAAATGTCTTGTAGCAGCAACTTGGGTTGGAGGCGGGGGGGGGGGGGGAGACTAAAGGACTTCGAGTGCTGTAACTGGGTTGGAGTATCACAACACAAGTCACACCCTTTTTCTGTGTAGGTTGCAATGTTGCAAGAGTGTCTAAAAAGAGTGGAACATCTGTGTTGTTTTCTTTAGGCACTTTAGGCACACAAATCTCATCTATATCACTCTATAGGCCTAAAAGTTGAATTTTTATCCTCCACTCCTTAGTTTTGTAAAGAAGACATCATAGCTAAAATAGTAATGGGAGAGGCTGAGGTGAAAAAATACTAGTAGGCAAAGCAGATAATACCAAGATCTTACAGTTGCTAAGAGTGGGAAAATTGAAGAAAGAGACAGAGGGACTAATTCTGGATGCACAAGACCATGCCCTAAGAAAAAATGCATATAAAGCCAAAATTGAAAAGAGAGAAACAGATAGCAAATGCCATCTCTGCAAAGAAGCTGAAGAAACAATGGACCACTTAATTTGTAGCTGTGAGAAAATTGTACAAACTGACTACACACAATAGCATGACAAAATAGCAGTAATGGTGCAGTGAAAGATCTGCAAGAAAAACAAATTGCCTACAAGGTAGATTTTCTGTGGAAAATGTTTTGGGAAAGCAGCATGCACCCACAGCATCAATTTATTCCAAGTGGGATATAATTTGAGTAGTTAACAAAACTATACGAAACACAAAGAACAGATATTCCTGTTACATATCTTTTGAGCAGGGTGATTTTCCCAGCGATTTTCAGTAAGAGAGAGAGAAATAAAGAGAGAATAGCCAAATATCACACATAGTAGCACCCACCAATTCTTAAGCTAGCAAAAAAAATATGAACGTAATATTTGCTTTCCTGATTGCCAAATTTTGTTTTTACATTGAAAATGACATCGGTGACAAGTGGTGTCTTTTTTTATTTAATGTGGGATGAGTTAAGGACATGATTGGTGGTACCTCAAGCTTCATTTTCCCTCCTACCAAGTGTTATCTACTGGTTGGAAAGGAACCACCAATCATTCTTCCTAACATAGGGTGGAATGGAATTGTACAATGTAGTGGGTGGTTTCAATAGTGTGTTTAATTTCCTGTCAAATGCCCCATGTTTACAGCTTGTCATGTTATTTCTGAACATGGCTCTAATGTTGCACTAAACTAGGCACTAAACTAGTGTCTGCAAAGAGTACAATTTATAAGTCACAGCCATGAGGAATGGTATTGGATGAAACATAAAGGAATGAATAATAGTGAGAGGTACACCTTTGTCCAGTGCTGGCAGCAAGTCCAAGTCCGTCCTCATGACCAGAAGCATCTGGAAGTACACAAAAAGCCATAGAGTAAGAATGGGGTTGGTGAAATAGAACTCTACTCCTTCTACTCTAAGTCATAAAAAGAATTGGTCATATGAAGACTCTTACTGGCAGAAATAGCAGAAAACTGTAGTGGTAGTAGAATGAACAACACACAGTTGGCTGAATATGGCTCTCCTCACATTATATCAACCTTCTGTGCAGCATTAAATCCATGTTTGTAAGGAGCCCACAAAAGACCAGATAAACATTTTGGAAATATCCCTTTGGCAAGTGGAAGTTTCAGCAGAGGCCAGGTGTTTGGTTTCTCCTGCAAGGTGTTTGTTTCTCATGCCAAAGGATCCTAAAGGGTAAATCCCAACAATTGGGGGGGAAGAGAGCTGTGTGCCCAGATAAAAATAGGAGTTGGGCAATTCCAGCCCTTGATTTAATTACACCTTTGATGTAGCATAGCCAATCATGTCAATGGCACAGTGCATGTCAGAAAAAGCAGGAAAACACTCCTGTATAAATTAAATATGACTTCTGTGGACTAGGGATGATGGAAAGGCAACATCGTGAGGACATATTTGTTCCATAATAGGAAGAGATAAGAATTAGCTTATAGAGAGGGATACAGTTTTGAATGCCATCAGCATGTTCATATATCAGTGTTCTGACATTCTCAGTTTAATCTGATATATACAGTTTTTTTAGATTCAGGTTTTAATTCAAAATTAGTGTCTATTCATAATATTTCACTGCAGTCATCTACAAAGCAACTCCAAATTCACAAATCCCCCCCAAATCACAAGATTTCCTGGAAATAAATATAAGCAAACACTAGGCAGTTCATTTTAATGTGGATGCTTCTTCCGTCTGTAGTTTCTTTGGATTGTGCTGATCATGCTGCCAGTTTTCCTTTTTCAACAGAAGTGCATAATCGTAGGCAGAAATTATATACCATAAAATTGGAGAACAGTTTTATTAACATATGGGTTAATGAATAAAGATCTTTCTTTCTTGAATAAAAAATAGGGTTAATGTAAAAATCAGATTTCATGATGTTTTACAATGTAATGAAAGAAACTCCATAAAAATATACCCAAAAAAATCAGATTTCCAATTTTATGATTCTCTTCATTTATATTGAATATTATAATGAGTGAAAATTCTAAATCTACCTAAATCTACACAAAGAAGAAGGATACAATGTATTCTCCAAAGCACCTAAGAGCAAGACAAGAAGTAACAGATGGAGATGATCAAAGAGAAATCTAACATAGAACTCGGGAGAAATTTCCCGACAGTGAAAACTGTTAATCATTAAGCTTGCCTCCAGAAGTTGAGGGTAGCAGAAGTTTCACTGGGATTTTTAAAATAGAGATTGGACAGCCATTTTTAGATAATGGTATAAGGTCTTCTGTTTGGGCAGGGAATTGGATTAGAAGACCTCCAAGGTCCCTTCCAACTATCTATTTTCTATTCTGTATACCTAACATCTCTTCTAGAAAGTATCTTCTTCTGAACTTTTGATTTCCAGTTAGGAATAAAATGTGCACTTTGTCGAGGTGAAACTTCTTTATCCTCCTAGTGAAGAATTTTCCACTCTGAATGGAAGAAGTCTTCTGAGCATCAGACAGTCTTTCACATCAAGCAGCTATCTAGCCTTGAATCTGGCATGAATAGCAGCTAATCAAGCAGCTATCTAGCAGCTATCTAGCCTTTATTCCTGCATGAATAGAATAAACTTCACATCTTACTTGCCACATTGTATAATTATCCTTCTCTTTTGGAAATAATTACTTAGGCACAGTGTAGTAATTGTGAGGACCTTTATTTGTGAAGAAGTCAAAAGAAAGAAATGTTCAGATAGAGCAAGAGAACCAGAGCCAAGTTCCATCATAATGTTATTTTGTATTACTTTTTAGCTATAGAGCAGCACTGGAGTATAGAGGAGAGGTGCATAATTGTGTATAGTACATATTTAGGAATATAAAGTTTTCTAGAATATGCCTGTTGTGTTCCTTCTTTCAGGATATGAAGGACAGCATAGAACCATGAAGAGAAGCCAGATCTGGAAGGAGGAGCTTTCATAGTCAATGACATTCAGCTCAGGCCAGCAGAGTGGATATAAAGTGGAATGGTAGCAGCGTGCTGTTAATGGCTTCATTATCTGTCATGAATAAGAAGGCCACTGATGAAGTGATGAAATGTAGCGATACACCATAGTCACAGGGCACTGAATATCTTTTTTATCATGGCAATGAGGGAAAGGTCAGTAGGAAAACTGTAAACAGATCCTGGCATTTGCATAATATGACTAAGGGCCAACACTGAAGATGACTGCATCTGTCCAGAATAAATATCTCTTTATAGGCAAGATAATGAAAAACAAAAAGCAATCAGCCAGGAAAATAAATCAGAGTATCTATATAGAATTATGAAAGCAGTTGTACTAGATGTAATACTTGGCCAACTATTTGGATTAAAAAATTAAGCAAGATTGGTCTTTGGAGTTCTTGATACTATGAGCTTAGTGACCTTTTGGTTGGCATGCTGGTACCTGAATGGGAGGTCGGACTGCTAATACATAATGTCTCCTGCTGTCAATCTCAACTTGAAGAAGGCTAAATCTCAACTTGAAGAAGGCTATAGCTTTACTATAAGATAGCAAGGCAACAGATTGGAAAGAACTATGATAAGAAATGTAGGGACTTCTGAGAAATAATTCTAGCCTTCAAATTGTGGAAGAGCTAAAGAATGATACTTGAATGTCTGAATATTACTAGATTGATCTGGGATTATCCTGCGGAGGAATTGCAAATTGCATTAAAAATATAATTGCAAAGGAAAAAACAAAAACAAACTAAAAGCAGAAAAGATGTAGGAAATAAAAATAGTCAGAAAAATAGAAAAGAAATAATAGCAAAGAAAAATAAAAAATATAAATAATTTTCCCCTTTATTACAAGTATAAACAAGTTTAGTAACATCACCTTCTCTTAAAATACAAGAAATGATTTCTACTTATATCCTATCTCTTATCTATAAACAAATCTTTAAAGTCTTCTTGTTTCAATCCTGATCAGCAAATGTCCATTAAGAGTTAATGTCCATTAAGAGTTTGTCTCTTTTTAGAAAATTTATTCAAAGTTGTAACACGCCTCTTTTGTAAATCCAATATGAAAAAATCTTCAGGTCACTCTCTTGATTTATTGTTTGTATATCCCAGTGGTGGGATTCAAAAATTTTTACTACTGGTTCTGTGGGCATGGCTTGATGGGTGTGGCAGGGGAAGGTTACTGTAAAAGTTCCATCAGAAGTGGTATTTGCCAGTTCTCCAAACTATTCAAAATTCCACCACCGGTTCTCCAGAACTGGTCAGAACCTGCTGTATACCACCTCTGGTATATCCCTTTTAATTATTAAGACATCAGCCAGTTTCTTTTATATGTACAATGTAGCATCTTCTTTCATTTCATTCTTGTAGGCTGCCATTAAGAAAACCCACTTTCTGATTAGTCTCAACCTTGTCAAGTAAAACTTGTTCCTCTTTTTTAAAACCTAATCTATGTATAGAAGCAGACACTCTTAAATGTATCTGTTGGGTCCATTGTTCAAAAACATCCTTCAATGTGTCCAATGTTAAAATATTACAAATTCATTCTATATTAGTAGGTCAAATTTAAGTGTTCTCCTTTAATTCTAATCTTTAATTCCATCTGGTTTCCTCTCGCGTCCAACCTTTGAAGTCTCAACCTGTTGTTAAAATAAAATTCAAAACAAAAGCATTTTTCCGTAGAAACCATATAATTAACTCCGAAGTCTAATTTCCAATCTATCAGGACCTTAAGTCCACATGTAACTTCCCCCCCCCCAAAAAAAGGTTCTAATTATCCTTTTGATGTTTATTCTAAAACATTGTGCCATAAAAACTGTAGATTGAAAGGTTTGTAATAGCTGAAAAGCAGTTACCAAGAAATTTCAAAAGTGATTAGAAAAAGTGGTATGCAAACCAGTGAAATTGTGAAAGCACTGATCATTGTTTGTGTTAAATGGCTACTCTGGAATTTCTGAGTAACCGCCCTGGGAAAACATTGTCCCTGGGAAGCAACTATTAGGAGCACTCAAATCGTCTTCTGGTCTGGAGGTGAATTACAAAGCACTGGTCTACTCACTGTCTTCAGTTTGCTATTTATTCCATGGAAGTCAGTACCCTTCCAGTTTTGAAGGAATTGAAGTTACTTTGGCAACTCTGAGAAAAAATCCATCTCTGTTCATTTCTGATGATGATCATATAATTCGTATGCTTTTAATGCACAGAAACTTCTGTGTCATTTTGCCAAATGGTAGGATAGTCCAAAAGAGACAGCTTCATTCAACTTTTTGGAACAACTGGGAAAGTAAATCCCCAAAGAGCAAAATATGTATGATGGTTTTATTTGGCACAATTGGCCAAGGGGGCATTCTGTGTCAGATGAAAATTAACAGTTTTACTGATTTGCAGAATGGTCCCATCATTCTCATTCTCATTTCATTTTTATAGCATGAAATGTAAATAAATTCACATTCATTTTATAATTCCACGTTATGTTGAAAAAATGAAAGATACCTTACATTTTATCAAATACACCACTTAGCACAACATATGGACAGATTCAAAAGATGGTGTGATGACTCAGTGGTTAAAGACACTGAGCTTGTCAGATGGAAAACTGACAGACTGGGTTCAAGACCCAAAGGCCACACAACAGGGTGAGCTCCCATTCTTGCTTCAGCTCCTGTCTTCCTAGCAGTTGAAAAGCATGCAAAACGTGAGTTGATTAATAGGTACACTTTGGTGGGAAGGTAACAGCGTTCCATGCATCTTAGGTGTATAGCATGCTGGCCACATGACCAGAGAAAATATCTTTGAGAACATTGGCTTCTTTGGTCAAGAAACGAAGATGAGCACCGCCCCTTAGAGTTGGACATGATCACATAGAGAATCCTTTTCCTTTTATAGACAGATTCAATAATATAAGTGAAGGGGAACTTTATGTTTGGGACTCAACTCACAATGTTTACAAAAACTGGATATTTAAGTTGGTAATAAGAAAATTGTAAAATTAATTTACAAAGAGGGAAATAACTCAACATACAACCCACCACCATGAGCCAATGACAAGTGTAATCATTTGGATTTCAATAAAATATATTTATTATCTCTAATTAGTTCATTTATTCATTGCCAGATGCATAAAAAGTTCCTTAATTTTAAAGTAAAATTGTATTCATTGAAATTCAAAGGAAACTGAGCAGGAAACATTATCTGACTTATTTGTCTCATAATTAATACAGTTACTCATTGTGAAGCACAGTTACAGCCCCATTATTTTTTTAAAATAAAAAGTAACACATTGACTTTTAATATATTAGCCTATTACAGGAAAAATACCTATTTTCAGTCTCAGTGTATAAAAGATACTGTAGCTTACATGTCTACATTTTCCCCCATTTAAATAATTTTTGCTCAATCTATTCATGAATAGAAAATAGTAAGATTTCAGAATCCTTAACCTGAAAATCATTACAAAATCATTATTGCCCAAAGACAAATCTTTGGTGTTAGGCTTTAGGATACAAGGTTAATATTTAATAAGGATAGCTGGTTTTTTTCTACCTTCAATGTTGCATTTGTGTTTGGATTCAAGTGTGTGTGTGTGTGTATACATACATGAAATGATCTTACTTTTGCTTGGCTCCATCTGTTTGACTTTTGTTCATTTATTAAAGGTATGAAGAAACATGACCAATATCTTCAATGATTCTCCAAACAATCTTGGATCATGTGCAATCTGCCCTCCCAGTTTTTTGGATAGAATATCTGGAAAATATAGCCAGACCTCCTTTTATTCCTTTCCAAATAACACAGAAGTCAGAGAGGAATTTGTGAATATAGACTAGTGTTCCTGATACTGAATGTCTGTCAGAACATTGCTCTGCCAATGTGTTTCCTATCTGTCAGATTCTCAAGTCATGTTAAAACACTTACATTAGCAGTACTGACATCTCTCAGATGGGTCTTTGCTCATCTTTTTTGTCAGAAATGTTTGCCTAAAGCAACCCCTGCTTTGTATGGAGAAGCTCCTAGGTTGCCTTTCTCTGCTGGATGAGAACTTCTAAAACCTTTGAAGGGCTGTGATCATCTCTCAAAACATAGATAATTTTGGGGTAGATGAGCTACTGTTCTAATTAATTAAAAACCACTTTCATACATCAATGGTTCCTCTCAAGTCAAAAATAGAAATTTCAATGTCTGTTTATTATTTGATGGCTTAAAAAGGGCCTCAAGAAAGAAGATCCAGTTTCTCATTTTTGTATGTACAGACTTTCCACTCTCAGACTATAGAATAATTTTGGAATAAAAAGATGGATTTAAAGCAGAAAAGATATCATATTGTCCCAATTTTGGATTACAGAAATACAAGATTAAAATGTTCCTTTCATTGTTGTAAAAATGATAAGGCTGTGACCAGGAATTATATGTATTTCTGTCTGTTTCATTTTCAAACACCATAAAAAAAGGAAAGCAAAAAACAAGCAAAAGAAAACTGACACACATTTGTTTGTGTATCCTTATTACGTGTTCATATACACCCATAAGCATTTAACCCAAATGTAACCATTTTCAAAAAACATTTCCCTAACGTGCACACTTTTTATTTGAAATTTCTCTAATAGATGGATTTTGTAAGTGTGTGTTTTGATCTGAGAATTACATCAGAATATTTAGGGAGGAGTAAAAAAATAAGTCTGATAGATATTGGAATGCTGCTTCATTTAAGTCATTGAGAATTGCAAACTCACTTAGGTAATATTAAAGTATAATGCAGTTGAATTTATCTCCTCTTCCTGATTATGACCCACTGAGTTTCTCTGCAGAATTGCTATGGAACACCATGCTGCTGGGTTTCTGTATCCTCCATAGTTATCAATAAAATCAGACAGCATAGATAGCTCTCTAGAGGGTAACCATTCCATGTTGAATCAGATGATGGAGACATTCACTTCCCTCATCTCTCAGTCTATAGACGTCTTCAATGTTGGCCTCAAAAGACATCTAAGGGTAAGTTTCCACCTATGTGCAGAGAATTCATTAGTGCTGTGTGCTATATTTTATAGTTTTAGCTATTAAGTCTATTACAGCATCTCCTACCTAGTATTTCTGCACAGTTTGTTGAGGCTGTTTTAATAATGTACTTTTCCCCTAGTACTTCAGACATATGTTTGGTATATAAGCTTCATTCCCTCCTGCCTGTCACCAGTACATTTTATTTGATGCAGTTGAGCTGAAAAAATTAATATACCTCCTAATATAAAGCAGACTTTGCTTTGTGATCTTAAAAGACCACAAGGAGGATGTTGTGTAAATTTATAAGCTACAGAAACAGTTTAATGCGAAACAGTTGAGCAATTTCCTGTACAATGGCACAATTTCCGCCACATGCAGACTTTTCTGAGCATACATTAGAGTGAATAGGAGTTTAGGAGAGCCAAATTGTGTCAGAATATTTTTTTTAAATCTAATCTTTTTCTTACCCTATTTTTATTTATTTTTTGTATACTTTTGCTATATTGAATCTATCGAAATATAGATATAAAATTCTCTTCTCACCTTATTGGGTGGTCTGTGTCTTCCTCAGGAAAAGCCAAGGGAAATAATCAAAACCATAAAAAAGTGAAAGTAAGAATATTTTGGACATATGATGAGACACCCGGAAAAACACGGCATACTTCACTTAATCCTCTAGGGAAAGATTGGAGGCAAATGAGTTCAGGCAGTTGATAAAAATAGATTACCAACACGATCGCCAACGTCCAAAGAAGAAGTGTCTTCCTCAATCTTGGGTCTTCTTTCAGAAGCTTGAGAGTTGAGGATCCTGTGCAGGATCTTAGCTGCTCCTAGCACTGCACTCCTCTGGACAGAGAGCTCTGATGTTGTCTTGGGATCTGTTGGAGCTGCTCTCTTAGCTTGTCAGAACCCTGAGTGCTCTTACCACCACTGGGACACTTTGACCTTTACTTTCCACATCCTTTCCTGTTCTTCCTTCAGACCCACGTACTACTACAATAAATATATTAATTGGAACTTCTAATATTCTTGAATGCCTATAAACTGTTTCAGTTAATTGGGAGAAGCCCCACAGAATCCAAGATCTGCTGCCCTGCTAGCAGAACAGAGCCTTCCTTGCCATCTTGGGTCCTGTTATTGCTCTCTCAAATCTATTCCAGAAATTTGGGAATATTTTCATAGTGTACTTGGGATGCATCTGTGTAGTGGAATTGTAGTGGGGAGGGAGAGAGGAAAATTATGATTGTAGATTTGCTTGCATGATACTGAGGTACAGTTGCTTCAAGTCAAGCTTGATTCCTGTTGAATGTGTCTAAGTAGTTTTATGAAAGTGATTTGCCATTGGCTTTTTTTCTGAGATGTCATTTCAACTTTTCAAATTTATCTCCAGTCCTGGACTTCCAAGGGGTTTCTCATCCAAGTTCTAATCAGAACTGATTCTGCTTAAATCTTAAAACCAGCCAAAGCCAACTAGGTGCTCCTATTTTCCAAAGCATCTTGGAATGTTGAGCTTGTTAATGGGTGCATCTTCCACATAGACACTTTTTGGGCAGAGCGGGGGAGAGAGATATCTATACAATTCTTTTGATTAGCATTTTGAAAATCAGTGATGTCATTGCTAAGACACCATACATGAAAAAATTGAAATCCAAATCCTAACATAGGTATAATTTGAATTTAAAAAGATTCCTCCCTCCCACAAATACCTAGGAAATAAACAGTTTCAGGCATAATAGGGTTCTTCCCCTTCTGCAATGGCCTTTTACCCCCTAATGAAAAGTAGACCATCTTACCATCACTATGCTTTCATCTTCGTGATAATTGGATGGTAATACATATTATTACAAACTAAAATAAAAATAATGTTGTTAAAAATTCATATCAATCAATCATGAAAACGAACTCACGCCCACTATTCATGATCCCATGAAGAGACTGTTCATAAGGCAATTAATACACTATTCATTAATCTTCCAGCATGCAAAATAATTTTCAGAATTCACAATGAGATATTTTTACATTAATTGTTGCAAATCTGGATGTTTTTTCAAGTATAGGACAGATGTATTTCATTGAAAAGAAGGAGCATGGCCATACACAAGAACATAGATTCTTAGGTAATATATTACAATATGAGGTGTTGTATGGATTTTTAAATTATCTTATGTTCTGGAATTGGTATACAGATGTGAAAAATAGAGTTTGATTATCATATCGGGGCACGTGTCTGATCATTTTTCATCATAGTACTTAATAACAGTTTATTAATTACTTATGGTATTTAGTATGAAAATTCCTTTAATGCTGCATCGTTGATGTGCTTAATGTTTCTTGAAGTACCTGGGCAAATCAGTGTTCCAAATCAGGACCATTGTATGTTGTTGGCTCTCAGCATCTTTAAATCTGAGACAATCTTTGGGGGACTCCGTACATTTATCTATGACACCTGGAGTGCAGTGAATAAATCCAGATGAAGATAGCTTTCTCTAATTGATTAGTATAGCTACTGTTCTGGAGCTGATATGCTATGGATTTATCTCATCTGATTAGCAGATTTGGTGATAAATGTTTTACATAATTTGGGACCAATATGTAACAGTTCTTTTTTTCATCTTATTTTTAATAGAAGTTATTTTAGTTATTTTATTTTAGAAGTTATTTGGTGGAAGTTTAGTTAATTTAGCTATTTTTAGAGAGAAGTTATTCTATTTTATATAGAAGTTATTTTATATTAGCTATTAGTTATTTGGCTATTTTAGCTATTATTAGCTATATTTAAAGAGAAGTTATTCTATTTTCTAGGTTATTTTATTTTATCTTGTCTATTTTAGCTATTATTCTCATTTTTAATTTAATTCATTCTTAAAACAAGCTTAAACCCTACACCTACAGCTATTTCAAGATCTTCTTGGCATATAATTTATTGTTTTATATTATGTACTTTTATCTGGAGAAATCAACAAGGTTGAGCAAAAGCAATACAAAATAAAAGCAGTGCAAAATAAGAGTTATCCTGAAGCTGTAAACTAATGGAGGACCCAAAACTTCTTGTCTACCTCTCTTAAGGATATGAAAGAAATAGGCCTTAAATTGATGACCCTGAAGATTCCATGTAATGATAAGATCTTAATTTTAGGATTTTAAGGTTATTTGATTTAAAAACAATAATCATGATAACTGATAACTTTTTCAAACTTAAAAACATCATTCAATATATAGATTTTGGGGGGTGATATTAAAAATAGATTTAAAAATATACATATCAGCCATGCTCCTAGATCCACTCCTTTACAAAAGGGAACAGAGACCCAAAAATCCTGTCTGGGCTTGAACATTTTCTCATTGAGGAATCAACATAATGATTATATATTTAACATATGGAGACGTTTATATAATTCTTCTGTACTACACTGCATTTAAGACCAGCATTTTTTGTAGTTCAGAACAATGAACTCCATATTTTATAATTTCTAAATATAACTGTGTAAAATGGAATACATTTATATACACAGAAATACACATATGCATAAACACAGGGAGAAAGAGAAAGAAAAAGTGATGGAAGCTTTAGTTGATTAGGGTTTATTACATATAGTCATTTTTGGATCATTTTTTAAAAAAGATAACTTTTTATACATTGCCATTCGTTTTTCACTAAAAGGAAAGACACACAATTTATCTTCTCGAAGCTTATTTTATTTATAATTTTATTTTGGAGTTTTATATCCTGTTTATATCCTGTTCAGCTTCAGTTTACGAGATAGCTTAGATTTTGAGAGACTACGGTACAACGCAACCTTCTATAAAGCAGACTGATGAACAGTTAATAAAAATATAATGTAACAAAAATGCCACAAATTGTGAGCATAGTAAAAAATAATTCTAACAGATAACAGATAATCAGAGTTGGAAGGGATCTTGCAGGACATCTAGTCCAACCCCCCACCCAAGCAGGAGACCTAACACCATTTCTGACAAATGGCAGTCCAATCTCTTTTTGAAAGTCTCAAGTGATGGCGCTCCCACAACTTCTGAGGGCAAGCTGTTCCATTGGTTGATTGTTCTCACTGTCAGAAAGTTTCTCCTCATTTCCCGGTTAAATCTCTCCTTGTTCAGTTTCCATCCATTATTCCTTGTCTGGCCTACAGGTGCTTTAGAAAATAGCTTGACTCCTTCCTCCCTGTGGCAGACCCTCAAATATTGGAAGACCGCTATCATGTCTCCCCTGGTCCTTCTCTTTACTAGACTAACTAAGCCCAGTTCCTGCAACCATTTGTTGTATGTTTTAGCCTCCAGTCCCCTAATCATCCTGGTTGCTCTTCTCTCTACTTTTCTAGAGTCTCAATATCTTTTTAATAATATGGTGAACAAAACTGGATGCAGTACTCTAGGTGTGGTCTTACTAAGGCTTTATAGAGTGGTATTAGTACTTCTTTTGATCTTGATTGTATCCCTCTGTTAATACAACTTAGGATTGCATTAGCNATTTTTCTTGCCTAAGTGTACGGCTTTACTTTTCTCTACATTGATTTTCATTTTGTTAGATATGGCCCAGTGTTCTAGTCTGTCAAGATCCACCTGGATCTTGAGCCTATCTTCTTGGGTGTTAGCTATTCCTGCCAGCTTAGTATCATCTGCAAATTTGGTAAGTTCCCCTTCTATTCCCTCATCTAAGTCGTTAATGAAGATATTGAAGAGTACTGGGCCTAAGACGGAACTTTGTGGCACTCCACTGCTTACTTCCCTCCATGGTGACTTAGACCCATTGAGGACTGCTTGTTGAGTACGGTTGGTCAGCCAGTTGTGAATCCATCTAGTGGCGGTGCTATCTACTCCACTTTTTTCTAGCTTACTAAGAAGTAGGTTGTGGTCTACTTTGTCGAATGCCTTGCTGAAATCTAAATATATTATGTCCACAGTATTTTGCTGGTCTACTAATTTAGTCACTGTGTTGAAGAATGAAATAAGATTGGTTTGGCATGATATGTTCTTAACAAACCCGTTCTGACTGCTAGTTATTACTTTACTTGTTTCTAGATGTTGGCAGATCTGTTTTTTTTAAATTATATTTTCCTGTATCTTCCAGGGTATTGATGTTAGGCTGATTGGTCTATAATTTCCTAGGTCTGTTTTTTTTTTCCTTTTTTGAAGATGGGAACCCCATCAGCTCTTTTCCAGTCCTCTGGTAGTTCCCCTGTGGGCCAGGATTTTTGAAAGATATGGTGCAGTGGTTCTCTGCTGCCTCCTGGTGGTGAAGGGAAGCACTCTATGTACATAAGAAGAAAACATAATAACAAAGTCTTTATGTATAAGTTTTGAGTACAAGTAATTGCAAAATGGATCAGAATCATCACCCTGCAGCTTATCATTAGAACCTCCTTTATGCAAGCATTGGCAACACCTAATAAAAGGATACTTCTTCATAAATGTCGTGTCCGGAAAGAAGCTCCGAGGCGGTGTCTGTCATTCAAAACTGTTTATTGAACATCGCGAACCGAACAACCCAAAATTCAAACGGCCGCGGCTTTTATTGCCTTTCGGCGGCTCCGGCTGCGGCCAATGACAGGTCTTCAAGTCTCCCGCTCTTGGGAACGGCCCAATCGCGGGAGGCTCCGACCTGGCCAATCAGCACAGCCATTTCAGCCGGTTCGAAATCCCCGCGTGCTGACCAATCAGCACGCGGGGATTTCGGGCATGCGCGTTAGGACACAGCACCCCTCCCC